>JAFJYG010000024.1:0-142761 GCA_017366145.1 Cadophora sp. M221 | reverse complement strand
GGAGAGACGCTGTTGCTGGTAATGCCGGAGGGTCAATTACCCATTCTGAAATTCCGGCGGCAGCAAGCTCCTTTTGAGTCTCTAGCTTCCATTCGTAGAAGTTATCGTAGACTAGCTTTGACGACTCTGTCGATGATTCCAATGACTTTGATACGACAGGCATAGTAGAGAGTTGACAAGGTCGACAGTTGACTTGATGACAGTGTTGCAGAGGCTTGATTTGATTCGCAGATGAGGTATATGACGTATAACGTGTATTGAATTAATTGCAACAAATGTTAATTGATTTTATGTAGTATTGAGGTTGATTTTCAAACAATTAGAATTGCTACCATGATAGAAAAGCATGTAGAATTCTATCTGGTAGAGCGTACAGAGTAATAGGGGAAATAGGGTGGCGTGATCATAAGTACGCAGGTACTAAGATCTACGCTGCACAGCCCATATTTCTAACACTCATGCCAAGTCTTTTGGCTACCTCCATCCCACACCCGAAGCCTCAGCATTCACTTTCCTTGACCATTTGTTCAATCTTCGCTTTCTCTCCAGCTTAAGATTGAGAGAGGAGGCATAAAGTTCGAAAACCCTTCTGGCTCTGACGTTAGCACGACGCAGTTCACCGCAATACTCCCATTTCACAGTCTGAGCCACAAACCAGGTGGGGTGTACAAACAGGGCAGTGCACAGAAACCAGACAAGAAGTACAGTTGACACACCTTCTTTCCTTTTGCTCATTCAAATTCTCCGCTTTTTTCATTCCGTCTTTGGTTGCTGGTGGCTCATTCGTATTTTGCTTGACTATCCATCAAATCAGAACATGCCTTCCAAAAAGTCATGGTGTTTTGGCGATCCTTGTAATGGCTCTTTATCTCCCAAAGCACTCAAGATACAGTGAATCTTGAGTGGCCACCGCACTACACCTTGTGGCTAATCTGCGCTTCTACGCTGTCGAAGATATTATTTGACATTAAATCGGCCGTCCACAAGCTGGGCGTAATGGCCACGGCCCAAGATCTTCGTCCATCTGGGCTCAAGCTACAGATGCGGACAAAGATCCGACAGACAAATCTACGCGAGATCTGTCAAGCAATACGGCCCGCAAAGCTTAATTGTCTTGGCTTTCAAAAATAAACTATGGTTCTAGAATATTTCATTGTAATAAGTCATGATAATACTTTTGAAATCCACTTCTAGGCCCCTCGGCCGCTTTTCATGATAGAAAAATTTACAGCTTCCTAGTATGAGCAGAATCAAGGGGTCTAACCTGATATGTGACTCGTTGAGGGCGCAAAAGTACCTGTGATTTTTCTCGGCACGGTGGGTTTCTCGCCACGTAGGGACGTTAGATTTGGGAACCGTCCGGTGATTGCGAGGGATAATTTCTCGACTTTCAAAACGGCGACTTGCAGAGATTAGGTCCAATTGAGGCAGAATTCTCTGATTTCGACTTGTTCATTAACTGTTCTTCTTAAATGGTCCACCTTATCCCGATTTGTTGTTATTTGTGAAGTCGTTCAAAGAAATGCCAAGCCGGTAAGAAGATCCGTTCGATTCCCTAATAGTCCCAAATTCCGGATCTATCTATTATCCAATTGAGAAGAAGATGCCCAAGACCGCAAGGCACGCGAGGCCATTAATGATCGTATCACAGGTAGATTATCTCAGAAGAAGAGGGGACGACATCAGGAAGAGAACGAGAGAGGAGAGAACTCCAGTCTCCGCTTGGCATAAGTGGCATCTTATAATGAGATGACCATACCAAGCTTTATTAATTTGTTCAAACGTGGGCTTGGCAGTGGTGGGTGTGGTCAACCCCTCCAAAAGTTGATGGGCAACTGATGGGCAACCCCGCCTATTGATCGTGGTGAGACTAAGGTGGTACATGGCCATCCAGATATTGAGGGGTGACAACCCAAAATTCATAGCTCACAGGAGCCCGTGTTGTCAAGGAGCTGTTGGCTCCTCGGTGCTGTCTCTTGCATGTCGAAGTCACGTGTAAGTAGGACCTGCTTCCATCAGACCCACACGGATAATCCATTTCAGGACCACTCTGAACCTTGCAGTCCCGACTTCGCCTTCGCCTTCACCTGGAAAGGATCATGCGCCGAGCTGGATGCCGCGGACCTAAGTCGAGCGTGGGGGGTTTTACGAAAGAGGAGGGATTGGGAAAGAGGAGGATAGAATGCGAGTATTGATTTGCTCTCTGCGACCATTCCAAGACGAAGAACTTCGTCAATGCCACAATCTCGTCAAGATTCTCCGACTTCAATGGTTCTACCATGGGAACCTTTACTGAAGCTAAACCCTGTCTCCATCCCTTCCAGAAGCTGGTTCGGTCAAGATTGATCTGGTCGGAAAGGCCCATTCGCTCTATCATACATTCCGCTGCAGCAGTGACAATTCGCACAAGATCACCACTGTTTCCGACGCCCGAGAGAATTGCTGACGCTGCCATACCTGCCATCGGGCCGCGGACAAAATCGGCTTCCCATCCTCTTTTGATTAAAGCAGTTGCACTCGTCAAAATCTCAGCTTCAACCACATCCGCGAGATTCTTCCGGCAAAGAGACATAGTTGGCTTGCCATAAGCAAGTAGCACATCCTTCAGACCTCTGTGAAGCGACCAAGACAATGAAGACCACGGTAGACAATCAAGGACACTCGCCAACAAGCTTGCCTCGTGCTCAGCGACAAAAACATAAGTGAAGCCAGTATTTCCTTGCAAGCACGGTATCTGGAGCTTCAGCATATCCCCAGAAGAATTCCCAGGAACCAGAACCAGCAGATCAACATCGAAGACGCGACCACCTTGCATATTATACAGATATCGGCTTCCATGTGCACCACCAAACCCTCTCACTCGCTCTTCAAGCACCCAATTTGAATCGTACTTAGCATGTCCAGAAAACGCGATTTTCCATTCACCATCTGAGATGATTCCGGCCATCATCTCCACACATTTGTCGACTCGTGCGGGGAAAGCCGTGGGGTACACATCCCCCTTTGCGGTGTGGCTATCATTTGGAGAGAGTCAAACGACACATGGTTTCCGATCGGCCATGCGATGCTCCATTGTCCGCAGTAGGAGGGATATGATGATCGGTATCCTGAGGCTGAGGAGTAGGAGTTCACGCGACGGGCGTTGGTCAGTGCGAATAGTGTCATGAGCGTCGCACGGGAGATTTTGACGCCGAGTTGCCCTTCGTGGTTTGTGAAGGGGGTGAGAGGGATGTCGAGCCAGGTAGCTGGTGGTTGGTCAATGAGATTTCCTTCGCTCGAGTGCAGCTTCATGTCGATATCGAGTTTCCGGATCACAGCGAGAACGATGGACCATGATGAGGTTCCAGGTTCTCCCTGGGGAATACGTGACAGGTTTATGTTGTTGACATCACAAAACTTTCCTGCGAGCGTTGCGTTGATCTGAGGTCCAAGCGGTGGGTGCTGTTGTTTTCTCTTGGGTTGGAGGGAAGCCCAGTCTCCTAGTTGCTGGTGGAAGGCTTGTGCATCGGGATCTTCACCAGAACCGAAGCCATCGGAAAGATATTTGAGGACGATAGCCGTTGAAATTGCAGAGATAGCTCCAACAAGAAGCGGGTTGGGATTCAACATTTTGAAGACGTACCGTACAAGATTGTAGAGCGAGTTCCGAAGGATGGGCTGACAAGCGTCACCAGTGGGATATTGAGCAGAAGTCGATAGTCTATATTCGCTTATATATGCTTTTTGCGAAATGATTTCCAAATGTAGGATGCGAAGGAAGCTAGGATGACCTCGTAAAGAAGTAGAATAATTTTCGCTGGTTCTTATCCGAAATGTAAGCTGCAGAGTCTCACCGACTAATGCCTGCGCCCACCTACGGTCAACAATATCCCTATGGCTCTGAGACTCTTTCCAGCCATGTGCAACACCTGTTAGTTGTCAGATCAGAACTTCAGCTGTTTGGCTCTGGGTTGGATGGGGAGTATGCAGTAGGGAATACGGGGAAGACGCAACGAGCGGGGGGAAAGCTGTAGGAGGGGTGTATGCTAATATATTGTATAAATGCTGTTGATTGGTCTCCCCTACGCTCGGGGGGCACTCATGATGAAAGCTAGATATGGAATTCTGTTTTCAATAGTGGTCAGAAAACTCTCCACAGTATGATTTGCAGTTACTTGTGCGGTCGTTGTCGAAGATGCCAAGACGGTGGAACAGAAAATGTCCGTTCCGGATACTTAGCTTGGCAGCGGGGTCACCCATGAACCCGGATTTTGCGGGGTTCAGAATTGGCGTTTGCCTCGTTTCTACTTCAAGTACGAAGTACCTTCTCGACACTAAATGAGTCATTCCCGTGCATATCGTTCATGAGCTAACGCTACCTACAGTCGTATCCTTACTTTCAATCTTGAGTCCGACAGACGGTATGGTGATAGAAGGCATTTTCGATGCTGGTGCCTTGCGGAGGACATATCGCGACAGTGGCACCAAACTTCCCGACAGCTCGGTCCACCGGAAGATCATTGATGACTCGACAATCGTGGAGCCGTGTCCGATTTGTCTGCAGAATGGAGATATTGGGTTAGAGATGGTGATGCTTCGGTGCGAATGTCCACATTGGGGGCACGAACCCTGCATGGCCAAATCTATTTTTGAGACGGGGGGTTCCCAACTTGCAGAGCGCCTCAGTTCTCCTTCGATACCATCGAACTCCTTTCGACGGCGTGCACACACGGGGATATTGAAAAGGCAAGGCACTTACTTGAAAATGGCACATATTACTCTTCGCGAGATTATCTTCGATGGAACGCCATTAATACGAGCAGCTTAGCACGGTCACAGAGAGGTGATACACCTGCTCCTGGAACGTGGGGCTTCTGTAATACAAGAGGACATGTACCATCAGACAGCAATATACTGGGCCACAAAAGGGGGGCATAATGATGCAGTTGAGGAGCTTCTCCTCGCCGGAGCAGACATATCTTATTTGGACTCAGAGGGTTAGACACTGTTGCATTTGGCTGTGAAGAGCGGGTCTGAGGAAACGGCGGCTCTTCTGTTGACAACGGGCGTGGCAGGATCTGCCGCAGATTTGGAGGGTGTCACCGCCCTCCATCCAGCTGCAAGAGATGGCTCTAAGGAATTCATCAACTTGCTGATTGACAACCGTGCGGAAACTGCAGCAAAAGACAATCTTAGACGTACACCGTTGCATTGCTGTGCGGAGCTAGGTTATGGCACAGCGACCAAGCTGTTGGTCTTCTACTATCTCTCCAGACGAAAGCGATGATGATATTGATAGGTTGGATTTTACCCGCTCAAGGACTGGGGGGACTGTCTCAATTAGTAGCAATGGCACATGAATAACAAGATGACTAACCAGAGGTTACGCGCAGAGCGTATTGTCTAGATAAATCATTTCCTGCTTCCAAAGACTTGAGTCTATTGCATATTTCTTGTCGTTGTGATTTCTTTTCTTCTGTCTCAGAAGCGATTTTCTCCACGGTATCGGGGTTCATGGCAAAGACAGACTTGGGAGAGAACAAAGTTGATAAATGGGATGCGATGTTTGCTCGAACGACCAGATTTGGCACGTTGTCAATAAACAAATTTCATTGCGACCTTGATATTGGGTTGATGAGCACGTAAGCTGCTGCATGGTTGAGCACACATGCCTTGTAAAATGCCTCCATTGCATTGAATGTGGACTCGGCAGCAACCGAATCTATATTGACTTCTTTTTTCTCGCGGAGTATCGCCAACAAACGTGGAATGTCACCTTCGGTCATCTCGCCACGCTTCTCAAATACGTCCTAAAGCGCTTGAGTAGTCTTTTTCTCATATTGTCTTGCTTGCAGGGCGTTGTATGTATCTGTGAAATAGTGGTTCCTGGTCTCGGGATGTTCCTTGTGAACGGCCTCGCGCGTGTTAAAGAGGGATTCCCAAGATAGAGGAAGCATATTGTCAGCCTCGTTTGTACCTTGATAGATTGAATCGCTTTGCCCAGGGCATCGGGCTCTTCAGATTTGGAGATCGGCGGACTGTCCTGATTGGGGACATTTTTACGGATTGATGAGTGTGTTCAACATTTTTGTTTACATGAGATGGATGGCTATTGTTTCCTTGATCCTACCTCCATTCCCAGGAGATGTTGTGCCTTCAAGAGGTTCTCACTTATACCTGCTCATCATGTTTGAAAATTGCACCTTCAGCCCCCTTTTCAACGTCAGTGCCATTAATCTGTACTCCACGAAGTTGCGCCTCGATCTCGCGAAGTCTCTGCTTCTCCTCGTGGGCTGATGTGTCTCCAAATACAAGATCCATATCTTCGAGTGTCTAAAAGGCATCAATTAGCTTCCTTTCCCCGGTTGAAGATGAGGAATTGGGGTTTACGTACCTTGCCACAAGTTTCTGGGACGAAAAAGTACACGAAGGCAAAAGCAATTGCGCAGAATGCAGCGAAGAAGATGTACGTTCCCCAAGTGATCTTTTCGAGCATGTCTGGCGTGACGAGACCGATGATACTGTGGAATCTTGATCAGATTATCTTAAATAGCGAAGATTGGATTTTTGGCACTAACAAGTTACACATCCACGTAGTCGATGTGGTGATGGAGATAGCCTTCGACCTGATAGCAAGGTTGAATATCTCAGAAGGCAAGACCCATCCAATTGGAGCTAGAATCGTGTTGTTAGTACCTCGGGTACATTCGGATGCCTCGAATGGAGAGACTTACCAAATGAGTATGAGAAGTTTACATCATAAATGTAAATAAATGCTACACCTACCCATCCGGCAACCTTATTGCTGGACAGAGAATCACCGTAAGCTCCAATGATGCCACCAACAATCACGAGAGATATGCATGTTCCTGCTGCGCCGCACATAAGAAGAGGACGTCGACCAAGGCGATCAATCAGGAGAACGGCGGGAATAGTGCTCAAGCAGTTGACGATTCCATAAACCCCAGTAGCGAGCAGGGATGTCTAGGAAAAGAACACAGTGAGTATAAGTTCATTCCAGAGTGATTGTGTTCGCTTACCGTATTACCATTTAGACCTAGGGATTTGAACATGGTTGGAGCGTAATAGATCATTGCTTCGAAACATCAGCTTTTGCTCATGCGATCTGAAGAAGGGTTTGCTTACCATTACATCCCATGAACTGCTGGAAGAACATGATGCTGCATCCAATGGCAAGTCGTCTGAATCTGCTCTTGTTGGTGACAAGTGAAAAATACTGTTTGAGAAGTCAGTATGTGGCTGACACAACTTAATGGATGAAAGTACCTGGGCGGCATGAAGTTTAACACCAGAAAGGCCTGCATAGTGTTCCTTGATATAAGAGTTCTCCAACATGATAGATGCCTTCACGTCCAACACCTCGGCAACAATATCCGGGTGATCTGCTGGAAGACGTCTGAGTTTGCTGAGAGTTCGGAATGCTGCTTCGTCTCTTTCTCGGCTTAGCAACCATCGGGGAGAATCTGGATAGAAGATCATTCCAAAACCGAGAACCAGCGCTGGAATAATCTGAAGAGCAAGTGGAATCCTCCAAGATGCGTTAGATTGTCCGGTACATCCATCTGGACCGACATCGTTGTATGGGTCAAAGATTGGGTTGTCTGAGGTTCCTCCGCTGTAAGGAATATCTGGAGCGCAGCGAATACCTCCAATATAGTGGGTGCCGTAATCAATCCAGAAACTGGCCAAAATACCAATGGTAATCGACACTGGGACATTAGTTAGCATTGTGCTTCTGAATGTGTGATGCAGCACCCGAGATAGATGTGGGGTGACTAACATTGTTGCAAAACGACCAGACCACCACGAATATCGGGAAGCGAGACTTCGGATATATAAAGCGGGATGACCATCGTGAGCATTCCTACAGAAAGACCAGCGATTGATCTTCCTACAAAGAGCATAGCAATGTTGACAGCGCCAGCTTGGATCGCGGAACCAATAGTAAAGATTGCAACAGCCACCATCATATCAGGTTTTCGGCCATATCTGTCTGCAATGGGGCCGTTGATGAGAGAGCCAGCCCAGGCAGCTGTGAAAATTAGCAAGGAACTTCTGGGGAAAAGTCGGGGGTAGTTCAAAGGCAGCTTACCTAGCAAAAGAACCGAGACGAACCATCCTTTAAACCCTGAATCGACAAAAACCTTGGGAAATTTTGCTCCAAAAGATTCCATGGTCAAGACACCTGAGACAACACCTTGGTCATAACCAAAGAGAAATCCACCAAGAGATGCAAACTTTGCTGGTCAGCTATGAACATTGGAATGGAGGGGAGAAGCTCTCGCTAACCATTGCAACGCCGAAAAGATAAGGGCTCTGAAAGAGCAAAGAAATGCCTTGCGGCTTCGTAGATTTGGTTGAAGTCATTTTCAAATGATTTCTGAAGTTTTTGTTGAAGAGTGATTGGAGTTCCCCGATGCTGCTCAGAGTCGGAGAGTTGGAGCTATATGGATTTTACGAACAATTCCGGGTGAGAGGGAGAAAGAAGACTCTATATATACTTATTGAGATCCAGCCAGCTCAACCTTCGCGAAGTTTTCACACCATGATCCCCAACTTTCAACATCCCTCTCCCCACAGAACTTCTCCACAAACCTCATCCACACGGGGAAATTTACTGGGGCAACTTCGCATCACAACACTTCAAATTGAAGGCGACTTGATATTTGATGTGATGTGACGTGATGCGTCCCGTCTCGTCTCGTTGCATCGATGGACGACTGTGGTCCGGGTAGGAGCTTTAACTCCCCCGCGAGGTTGGGCTATTAAGCTTTAATTTGTGGTACGAATTCAAACAGAATGACCTGTTGACTCCTTCTCCCCATGTCCTCCCTCACAGTATTCAATCCCATTGAATATAGAGCTCCTGTTTCGCCTTTGCTGCTCTCTTTATATCACCAATTTTATTCTCAGTTTCGTTGCATTTTACCTCCTACATTCCAAGATCCAAAACCTCCAAAATATGGAAAAGCCCGAACAGACCTTGTGTGCTCGAGTTGAAGCTCTGATATCTCTCTATCCTCCCTCCTCAAGGAGACGCATCATAATATCCCTAGTAGGCGGGCCAGGTTCAGGAAAATCGACCATCTCAGCAGCCTTAGCAAAGACATTCAACTCTCGAAACACCGAACAGTTGACCGTCGTTCCCATGGCAAGTCCACCGAGCACTATCCATCAACCTAATTTTAAGTATTAACTCCTCTCATAGGATGGATTCCACTACTCCAAAACCCAACTCTCAACGCTCCAACTCTCAGAATGTGGATTCCGTCGCCGCGGCGCGCCCTTCACATTTGACAGCCCTTCTTTCGTCCAGCTCGTCCATTCGCTTCGCGACAATCCCGTCACAGAAGTCGATACACCAGCTTACGGAATTTACGCCCCGAGTTTTGATCACGCCGTGAAAGATCCCGTGGAGAATGACATCTTTATTTCTTCCAGCCAGAGGATCATTGTGTTAGAAGGGAGTTATCTCCTGCTTGACGAGGAGCCTTGGAATCAGATTTCGCAAATGGTTGATGAGTCGTAGGTGGCATCTCGTTGCGTTTGATGAATAGTGCTGATCTAGATTCGTAGGTGGTTTATTGATGTCGCGAGAGAGGTGGCAAAGACGAGGTTGATCAAGAGACATATCCAAGCGGGGATTGAAAACAACTGGGACGATGCTTTGTGGCGGGTAGAGAGCAATGATCTGTTGAATTTGGATTTAGTTATTGGAAACAAGGGGTTTCCGAATGTTATTATCAACAATTCGGGGTTCACGATGGCTGCGCGATGAGCAAGAAATTAATTTGTTCGTTCTTATCCCGTACGTTTGGGTGTTTTGACATATATTTGTGATCAAACCTCTCAATTCAAGAGACGGCGTACGAAACCCTATTATACAGATTTCACCATGGACGAGCTATCACCCCAGACAATTATCGAAAAGATCATTACGACGAAGCAATTGTTCCAGCTGACCTCGGTTCCACTTCTCCGAGACCACGGATAGCAGCAGCAACTCATCTTGGGTGCCGAAAAACACGAGATCGCGATCCCACCTCGTGACCCAGAAGATCCAAGAGAGAATGGAAGGAGCAGATGAAAACCCAGATTGATCACCATATTCGAAGACAATACCTGTTCTTCTCAAATATCAAAGCCCCTTGTGGCTGCAGACAAAAACATCCAAACGGTCGGCAGCGGAATCCAGATCCCTACTCCAGCGATCTGTCCAAGTGGGAAACGAGCGAGAGTAGCACATTTCTCGGATTTTAATTGCGATACCCCATTGGAGGAGAATAGCATCATCAAAGTCTATGACTCAGAAGTCGGCAAATGTCTTGAAACGGATATTACAGAAATCAACAAGGAGAGAATCAACAGTGTCGCCTTCCACTGCCGTGGGATTGAGACTGAGCTAGAAGATCTCACCCAAGCCCAAATCTACACGGGAATCTCACCACCTGCTTGTAAAAGCGTCAAGGAAGCGCGATATGAGAGCCCAAAAACCGTTTCAGTTGATACCTGTATACAGGTTCCCTTTGCCAATATCCAAATCAACCGCCGCCCAACCTGTCCAGATGGCACGCGGGCTAAATTTGCACGTTTCGCGGATACCTCTTGTGAGATAGCTCTCAACTAGAAGTTCCTCATTGATATTGGTAACGATGACATCGGAACCTGTCTTGAAGAGGGATTTATCCGTCCTGTACCCCACCCTCGTTATAATAAAAGGCCGTGTAGTTTTTCTCTAAGCAGTAAGCATATTACACATACCCTCCCTAGTTTCGTTTTCTGATATTGTCCTAGGTATTTAAGGGTTTTGGGAGCACGGCAGCATGGATGATCAGCAGTGTCACCTATAATCAACAGATTTATTGGTCTACATCATGGCATCTACCATACACCTAGTCTTCATACCTATGGTTCGCCAACAATTGCCATTTCATGTCGATGTTCAAAGTACGGCAAGAGCCGCAAGTCTGTCACCAATAGTCAGAAACGAAGAGAGGAGCTAACGGCATGGATGAAGAACCGACCATACAGCATTCCGAGTTCCACGCCGTTCGTTGGCATACATGGTCCCATTCAGCCTCCGGAGCAAATGTTGGGAGCGCTTTCGAAGCCTGCGTTTGTCGTGTTTCGGTATACGGTCTGGCTCCAACAGTTGTTTGAGTACCTGGCGGATTTTGGTCTCACGGATAGCGCCAGCGTTAAACATGGCTAGTCGCCTCCTCGTCAAAGGGAGACTGCTTCTTCTGCACTTCATATTTCAATTTCTAATATTGCTTGAGCTGGTCAGTCTTTTGCTTGGAATTACTCTTTATTAAGCTTACATTTCTCTGGGTAGTATGATTTGGATGATATGGCTCCGTTGTAGTGCTCTACGTCATTATCCCCGTCAGCGATTCATTATCTCCGCCAGTCTGGCGGCCATCGCTATACGATGCCATGCTGCTGAAAAGACTCCGTTCGGCAACAGGACTGACGGCTACACTACCTCGCGGCAGTTCTCCCATAAATCGGCGGACCTGGGTTTAGTCACTTCGTACTCGTGCTTAACGGAAAGGCAGAGTTGGTGCGGCATGGGGTTTCAATACTGGGTGTCAAGAAAACGATGGACAAGATGCTCTGCAGGACGGGGGACTCCTGTACATACTGGTGAGAACGCAGCTCATGTCAGCCATGGGTCCTAGTACGGGCTAGTCAACTAGATTCAGGCAATATCTTCGTTATGCAAGATCGAGAGCCGCTGTGCGCACACACGACTTATCGAAAACATCCCGTCAGCAAAACAATAGAATTCTACAGTCCAAAATTGAAGTACATAGGCGATTTTAGGTAAGATGAAGGAGGGCGAACGAAATCCACCGCTGAAGTTTACAAGCTACAGGCGTCAATGGTAGGCATTCTCATTGTCGGTCGCACCGGTCCCCTTGAAGTCGTTTTCAAAGATCTTCCCAACATCAAGGACCTTGTACAGGTGATTCATAGCCAAGTCTACCTTTTCAAAGTCCGCCAAAGCATGTGCCGCACGCACCGCATTCTTGATCTGTGAAGGAAAACTTGTTAACAAAAAAGCATGAGTTCGTTACAGAAGATATCTTACTTGTCGACCATTCAGCTGGCGCTCTGCCAGATCCTGGAGCTCAGTGCCTTTGAAATCAACCACCCTGCCCTTTGCGTTTGGCTTGTTTAGGAAGCTTTCCCAAATGCTCATTCTGGTATCAACCCCTAAAGTGCTATAGGCAAGCCCGATGTGTATTCTACTTTGTACAGCGCCATCGAACTCCGTCACCTGATTGGTTGTGAGCATCATAATGCCGGTGAAATACTCAAGCTTGCTATCTTCGCAAAGCTTTGTTAAAGGGCTAGCTTAGACTTTTTCATTTGGGACAAGGCATATTCGACTATGCTTTGAAACAAAGCGACTACGTACTACAATTAATACATTTAAAATAAGCTTTTTTTGTTTAACGAGCTTATTAAAGCTACTTGTGCTTATTTTGAGACGAAAAAATATGCGATTAGGTTTTTAGGTTATTAATTTACTTTAATATTTGCAATATTTAAAATAAAATTATATTAAAAAAAGAAATTAGTTTTAGTATAATTTGAAAAATATACTAACAAGCTTTAAAGTATATAACTTAGCTTAAAGAATAATAATATGCGAAATAACAAAACCTTGTGTAATAAGCTATTATAAAGTGTTTTTAGTAATTCACTTTTTAAAATGGCGCTTTTTAATACTCTTGTAATATTTTCTACTTTTATAAATAGCTTGCGTTTTGCAACTAAAGTAAAATTAACTTATAATTTAAGATTACAATATTATAATATTGCTTCGTATTGTTATTAAACTTATATAATAGAAAATAATAATTGTACGCATTATTTTAATAAGAAAATGAAGTTCTCTTATAATAATAAGTGTAAAAACTTCTTTAAGGTTAAGACAAATTATTTAAAGTACATTGTGTGTCAAAAGAAAAATTGCTATAATAGTTGCTATTTCAAAAACAAAAGAGCAGCTTTCAAAGCTTACTACTTTGCGAATTGTAAAGCAAAAGAAATTAAGCCAATGAACAAATTATTTAAAGCTTATATTGCGTATATGAAAGAGAATAAATTAAAAATAAATTAAAATTAAACTTATGTTTGAAATATATTTAATAATAGTAATAATACTTTGTTAAATAATAATCAATTTATACACAATAGCGACAAGGAAAACAATATGAGATTTGCGCATTATATAATTGTATTTACAACAAGTGGCGCTAAGTACAACGCACAACAAATCTTAAGGTAGCTTAAAGAACGTAAAGCTTATTATGTTTTAGCGTTAATAATTAAATTACTTTCATTTAATACTTTTATTACGTAATAAACTAATTGATTTTTTTAAGATTTGTTAATTAATATTAGCGCATTAAATCGCAATATAAAAGGCTTTAATTAACTTAAAGCTTTATAACGAATTTAAAATGTAAAGCTTAATACTACTTATTTGAGTTAAAATCAAATTACATTTGAAGCTAATTTGAGATTCTCGCTTAATATTATAATTTGTTAATTGCATTATGTTACGTATTTCTCTTAGTAATAAATAATAACTTATATAATTCTTGTGAAATGTTTATACACGATGCAAAAACCTTTGATTGTAATATGTATTTTGTTAAAGTTTAAGAAGCTACTTTAAGATGTTAATAAGAGCTTTATATAAGAGGCTCTTATCGTGGGCTAGTTTTAAAGTGGCTAGCGTCGAGTGCTTCTATTTACTTTTTGCGTTTTGCAACTTTTGTTTTTGCTTGTTCTTTGTATTTACGTAAATTCGTCGATTATATGAATATTATTATTTACACACTAGCAACTCTTCTTAAGAGCTTGCTTTTCTCTTCACTCATTTAGTCAACTTAGCATTGAACTTATTAGTTTCGATTAGTTTACGTAATACTAAGCAAGCCTTTAACTTAGTTATAATATTAGCGAAGTTACTTGTTTTATTAATTTAATCGACTTTGTTGATTTTCTTGCGTTTGTAGCTTTAGCAAAAGCATATAAAATTAACTATTAGTTTTTTCTCTTGTGTTGTACTTAGCTTAATAATATAATTGTAAATTGATTTAGAATTCGTGTAAATGCGTAGCGAAATAATTGTATTAAGTATTGCCTTAAATTGTCACGAATCGGCCTAAAAGCCTTAGGCTCTTAAGAGGAATGTCTTGAGGCTCAAAGGCTCTCAGGCGAGAAGTGTCGAGAAACCTTAAGCTTAAGAAAAAACTTGCTTTTGAAAAAAGTCTTCTAAAAGAAAAAGGCTCTTAAGAGAATTCCCCACTTAAGATTTCCTAGTTATCGTAGTACTCTCTTATATTATGTAATCTTAATACTAGGGTTTAGCACGCGAATTCCCGCGATCAAAATCACGTGATATGCGAACTTGCGAGACGAGCTCACGAGCTTGCACGCTAAGCAAAGGTTTTATATAAACAAAGTAGTTTCTTAAGTAGTAAAGCTTTGTGTTTAAATTCATATAATAAGTTTATTTTATAATTTACCACTACTTGTAACGTTTTTATTTTTATAAAAAAACAAATTATCTTGTGACTTTACTTCATAGCTAATATCAACTCGACGAGCTTGTACGCATAATACTTGCGAACAATAAAAACGTTACAACGATATTAAAAGCTCTTATGAAAATAAGTACAAGCATTAATATAATTAATATAATATTATATCGTTAAATTATTATCAAAGTATATACTTACTTTTAAGTTGATTATTTAATTTAATATAATTTATTATAACTTATTAGTTTGAGGTTATATTAAGTTAAGTAAAGCAATTTCAAAAGAAACATATTATTACGAACCTACTCGGTAGGAGATATCACGTGCGTCTTGGCCCTGAGGCTTGGCGGCTTTGCCGCACAAAGAAGCCAGGACATAGACTAGATCACGTGATGGATCATAACGACTCATAGTGATTCATGATGATTTGAATCACAAGGGATTATGATAATTCAGCGATATTTAGGCATAAAGGATTTTATATAAGATTAGTACATTTGCTATTAAATAAGAGCTTTGTGCTTAACTTAAAATAGTATTTTTACTTATACTTAATTATTATCTTTAATTATACATAATACACTTACTTCTTAATTATTTGAAATTAACTTGCGCACTTTGTGTTTGCATTAAGTAAATATAGTAATTGTAATACTTTAAGTATCTTTTTATTAAAAGTACTAACTCACGTATATTATATTTACTTCCAACCTCACTCAGGTACTTAGCCCTAAGGGTAGTACCATTAACACGCCCTCATTTACTTACAAAAGGCAAGACCTTAACGACAAGGATATGCTTAATGCTTTCAAACTAACTATTACGAAACTTAGGGAGATACTTCGGGTTAAACTACTTAATACGTTCTCTGGTAACCATTGAGAACTAAAGACTTGGCTGCTTTAAGTCGAGCTCTACTAGCATTTTAATAACGACAAGTTTTCAACGGCTGAGGCATACTACTTCTAAACAGCCTCTTACCTTTGAGGGGAAGTCTTAGTATGAGTTCAGCTTTTTCTCCAAGACTACTTTAACAACAAAAATATTAATAAAATCATAGCAACAACCAAATTTATATTTGGGAATTGAAACGAGTTCAAAAGAAAACTACGTTGCATATTTGAGAACATTAACGCCGCAAAAACCACCGAAATCTACTTATATAAGCTTAAGCAAGCTAAAAGCGTAATAGTCTACGCTACTAAGTTTTAGTAATACACCACCAAAACAAAAAGAAACTCATAATCACTAATTAGCTATTACTAATAAGAACTTAAGAATAAAATACGCATAAAACTTACGCGCATTAATTTACTAACTATTAACATTATGAACTTAATTAAGCAATTAATTAAAATTAGTAATTAGCTTTACGAGTTTTGTAAGAAATAAAAAACCTTTAAAGAAAATAATTACGACTAATAATAAGGCAAGTGGCCATAATATAAAAAAGCAAGAGAAAACTAATAAATTGACTTTAAAGAGGTTAATGCAACTTATTGCAAAGGCAAGAAAAAGCCTCGCCAAAAAGAATTATTAAAGAAAGTTATAAATAAGCATTGATAAGACAAACTGTGCTTCGAATATGATTTACTTGAACATATAACTAACTTTTACTAACAAAACTTTAAGCAATAAGACAGTCTCGCTAAGAAGGAACGATTATTCTACGTCATAAGCCGCAATAACTACGATGTTACAAGCACAATTAAGCCTCCACTAAGACAGCTTAATGCTACCTACAAATACATAACTTTAAACGAGTTAAAAAAAGCTTACATTTATACCTAACTTAAGGAAGTCTTAAGTAGTAAAAAGACTAAATAATTAACAAAAGAACTTTAGGAACTTAATATTAAGAACCTACCACTAGAATTCTTCGATTAGGCCACGAAGCCCAAGGAGTCTAGCGCAACAAGCCTAGGCAGCGAGAAAAGTAACACTAAGTATATAATCGCCTAAGAAAAACTTAAAAGTATTTAAATCAACGGCTTAAGTTATTAAGAACTTGAAACGAACTTTGAAGATAAGAAAGTAGCTTAGACTTCAAAGCCTAGGCCACTTAGTTCTTAACTCGTGGAACTATTACAAGGCGAAATCTAAGAAGTCACTTAGCGAAAAAAGAGCAATTTGAACGCACACCTTAACACCTAATAATAAATTAATCTTATTACTAAGGCAATATATAAAAAACTCGAGTACATAGTCTTAAGCGAATCATAATAAGAAAAACGCTACGAGGTAGTTTATTAAAACTATTAACAAATTAAATAAAAGTAAATTAAGTATAAGGGCGTGCTTAATACGCATCTTCAAGTGATTTCAAGGAAATACGCATTAATACTTAACTTGTAAAATCCACTAAAAACAAAATTACAATAAGAAATTATTAGTAAATTTAAAAAAATATGCATTTAAGTTAATTTTGCAAACAACTTGTAAACTTATTATAAATAATACAATTTTAATAACTAAGAAAGGTTAAAAGCAAAGCACGTTTTTAACGTACTTTATACTACTTCAAATTATAAGTCATAAAGAAATATTTTCACTAGCTAAGTATATTTCAAGTACTTTAAAACCAAGCAATTGACCACCGTGAGCAATTAATACTTAACACTAAAGATTAACATTAAGAAAGTAAAGCTAAAGACTATAATAAACTTTAAAGCGCAAGAGAACTTTATAGCTCTTGCTATTGTGCTTTAATACTTATTGCTAACCAAAGTTAAAAAGAACGAGTACAAATTAGTACTTGCCAACGAAGAACTTGCCGCGCAAGGCCTAATTAATATGCAAATGAAGAAAGTACACATAAGAATTAGCAAATACTTTAAATACATTTAGTTTAATGTAACTAAGATTAAGAAGCATAATATCATTCTAAGACTACCTTAGATAAAGAAACATAACTCTAATATTAACTAAAAAACACGAAAAGTACAATTCAAAAACTATACTATTTGCTTTTAAAACAAGATAAGAGCAAAAAGCCTCAAAAAGGTTAGCGCCACCTTTAAAAACAAGGCGAGATACTAAAACAAGGGTCTTAAGTAAAATGTACTAATAACGTACGTATAGTTTACAACACTATTTCATAAGAAAAAAAGCAAAAAGGCCTTACCAAAACATTAAAACTATAATTATTAAATTAAATTAATTAATAATACTAAACTAATCTTTTAACTATTGCGAGAGTATTTGGTAATAAACTTAATAATAATTAAGCAATATATTAATAAAAACTTAGCTAAAGGATTTATTAAGAAGTCTAAATCCTCGTAAAAAAGTAACGTTTTATTTGCGAAAAAAAAAAACAAAAAACAACAAATGTGCATTAACTATTAGCAGCTAAACAATACTACGAAAAAGAATTAATATGCACTACCACTAACTAAGGAGCTAAGGAATAGGCTTAACGAGGCTATTATTTTTACTTAACTTGACTTGCGAGAAGCATACAACCTCGTAAAAATAGCGAAAAAAGAAGAAGAAAAAACAGCATTTCGCACACGTTTTGGTTATTACGAGTACACGATTATACTCTTTAAATTAACTAATGCACTTACCACATTTTAGCGTTTAATTAATAATATTTTAAGACAATACTTGAACGTAACTTGCATTTGCTACTTAAATAATATTTTAATTTATTCCAAGACAAAGAAGCAGTACGTAAAAAACATGACCGCTATTTTCGAGAAACTAAAGGCGACATACATGCTTCTCAAATTAAAGAAATATCATTTTCATGTAAACAAGATTATATTTCTTGGCTATGTAATTATTATCATCAAATTAGCTATAAATCCTAAAAAGATCAAAGCAATTGTTAAATAAACTAGGCTTATAATTATTAAAAAGGTACAATTATTCCTTGGATTTGTTAATTTTTATAAGCGATTTATTAAAGACTATTTGAAAATCACCAAGCTACTCACAAAGTTAATTCATAAGAATAAGAAATTTCATTAAATAAACAAAGCTAATAAAGCTTTTAAAGCTTTAAAAAACGCCTTTACAAGGAAACTAGTGCTTATTATCTTCACACTCGACAAAGAAATACAAGTGAAAACGAATTCTTTGAACTACGCTATTGAAGTCATTCTTAGCCAACCAAGCGAGAACAAAAGATAACAACCAATTACATACCACTCGCGAAAACTATCACTAGCAAAACTTAATTACAATATATACAACAAAGAACTACTAGTAATTATGAACTCAATACGTAAGTAAAAGGTTTACTTTAAAGGCGCTACTTACAAGGTATAAATCCTAATAAATTATAAAAATCTTATTTACTTTACTACTACTAAGAAGCTAAATTAATAATAAGTTTAATAATATAAAATACTTTTTATAATTAAACTTTAAATTTCTTATATTAAGGGAATAAAAAACACTAAGACTAATGCCCTTAGCTAAAAATCAAAGTATCTTGAAAATAAAACACACGAATTACACATCGTACTTAAGCAAAATGGCAACTTATTAGTGGTTAATCACAAGCAGCTAGCAGCAACTAGCCGGCTAATATTCGAGAGAACTTAAAAGGAATACGCTAACGACTTGATTATAACCAAACAAAAAAAACAACTAAGCAAAGGATTCTTCTTTTCCCTAAGCAAAACTCTTTTATAATAAAAACAAGTTTATGTTTTTATTAGGGATAAAACAAATCTCATTAAATAACAATATAAAGTATTTGCTTATAAACACCAAAAAATAGCCAAGATACTATTAAGGCTTTCTTAAGAGTACTACTTCTTAGGTATGAGAAAGATAATTAAAAACGTAGTATTATTATGCAATATATGCATTTGAAATAAGGCTAACCACTATGCTTTGTATAAGCTTATGAAATTGCTAATAATATTACTACGCTTATGAAAGTTAATTGCATTGAACTTTGTAATTAAACTACTGCTTTCAATAAACTCAATTATAAAAATCAAATATGACTTGATTTGTGTAATTACGAATAAGTTTACAAAGTATATGTACATAGTTTTGGTACTAGGGACTTAAAATGCGCCACAAATGGCGCAAGTATTTCTTAAGATAATTTTTGCGAATTACGAAATATTAAACGAGATTATCTTAAATAAAAATAAGCTTTTTACCTTAAAGTTTTGAAAGACTTTAATAGTACTTCTTAAAATGAAACAAAAGATATTAACAGCTTTTTACTTGCAGATAAATGCACAAATAAAATAAATTAATTAAATAATAAAAACATATCTTTATTGCTACATCAACTATAAGTAAAACAACTGGGTTTAACTACTTTTACTCGCCTAATTTGCACACAATAGCGCAAATTAGGAAACCATTGGAGTATTGCTATTTTACGCGAACTACGAGTATAATTCGATGGCATATAACACACTAATTGCAAGTTAAGAGACTGCGCAAGAAGCTATGCTTTAAGGAAATAAACTAAAGTAGTTGCATAAGGAATTATTCAAAGATATCTTATTTATTGCACGCAAATTAGCCATTTACTACAATAAGAAGCGTAGCATAAGACTAATACTAAAAAAGGGAAATAAAGTTTACTTACTTTAAAAGAATATTGCAACTAAATAATTAAGTTATAAATTAAATTATAAAAAGCTAAGACTATTTAAAATTACAAAAGTTAAGAAACTAGTTAATTTTTAATTAGCACTTTCAAAAACCATAAATATTTACTTAGTATTTCATATATCTCTCTTTAAATTAGCACTATTAAGAGTACTAATTGCTTTTGTTATAAAAATCCAACTAATTAACCTAAACACCAAATACAAAGTAAAAACTATTCTTAATTATTAGTACTTTCGCAGTATTATTAAATATTTAATTAAATAAAAAAAGTACTTATAATTAAAAAACACTTAAAAACCAAAATCTAACTTCCACTACCTTAGGATACTTTAACGCTTTTACCAGCAAAATCCAAAGCTTTTCAAAAGAAATTAAGCAAGCTAACAAAGGCCCCGGGATCAACGTTCGAGGACTCGAGGAAAGCAAAGGCCTGCTTAAGGCTCGCAGCGCTAGCTTTCAGCCGGGCAAGCTTCGCTCTCTCTTCTCTCTCGCGAGCATCGAGCTTTTCCAAGGTCAACAAACCCAACTCAACTATTCGCGCTTTCTTCTTATTTAGAAGCTTTTTTATTTTATTTAAATAAATGATTTTTATTATTACCTTATTCTTGTTATCTTGCAACTTTTAGCGCTAGCGTTTTAGCGCCGCTTAGTTACCCACTAAGGGAAGCTTCTTTGTGAAATTACAATTTGTTTTGCAATAATAAATACACTTAAAGTAGCGCAACAACTTGGGGCCGGCCGCCACACAGCGCTTCTTGGTTTAAACGCAAAAACCACAAGAGAATATTTTTTCACTAGTTTTATTAATTTTAATAGCAAGGGCAATAGCTTTAAGTTTCTTTTTATTATTATTAAAAATCATAGTAAAAAAAGAAAAAGATTATAAGCTCGTATTAACGTTTCCTTTGTTATACTTAAGCGTAGAGACTACGCTAAGCAAAAAATAAAATAGTATTACGAACCTACTTAGTAAAAGGTATCACGTGCGTCCTGGCCCTGAGGCTCGGCGGCTCTATTGCACAAAGAAGCTAAGACATAAACTAAATCACGTAATAAATCACAATAGCTTGTAGTAATTCATGGTGATTCGAATCACAAGGGATTATAATAATCTAGCGGTATTTAAGCATAAAGGGTTTTATATAAGACTAGCATATTTACTATTAGATAAGAGCTTCGTGCTCAACTTAAAACAATATTTTTACTTATACTTAGTTACTATCTTTGATCGTACGTAATACATCTACTTTTTGATTATTTGAAATTAATTCGCGCACCTCGTGTTTGCATCAAGTAAACATAGCGACTATAACACATATACGTATAATATATGTATATATTAACAAAAGAAAAAAAAACCTTAGTTTCAAGAGAGTTTTACGCATATATATATACTCAACTTATAAATAATATTAAGCCTAAAGAATGTTGTTAATAACTCTCGCTTAGTTATTTTGATATTTCTTGTTAAAGCTTTATGTATTATTGCACGCCAACGAGCCTTAGTTAATATCAACACAAATATACAAAATATTCTTATATTATTATACTTATTTTAATATCTTTTCAAATTACTTTTAAGTTAAAGTTATATATTGCAAGCACTTAGTTATTCTTTAGGTCTTAGTACTGTGCTGAGGATGGCACGTGAAAGCTTGTTAGTTGACTTGATTACCTCTTTATATGGCCGGCTGCCAGTTGTAGAGTTGCATTCACAAAACATACACAACGAATACTACTTTTGGCTCTTTTGTCGATACGATTGGGCTTTGTTCTCTTTACAATACTTAATTATCTTTTTGATTTGTTTATTTATTTTTTATTTAGTTTTTTATTTACTTGCTTTTATTGTATTAAAATATATCTTTTTAAAAGAAGTTTTGTTTGTATTAATTTATAAGCCTTTGCAAGAATATACTTTACCTAAGATTAAGAATTGAACTAAGATCAAGAGGTTATATTTTTTATCAAACTAATATTAATGAAGTTTCATAATAAGTTTGGTGGCTTTTTAAGCCTTATATATATTAGCCATTTTCGCGCTCTTTTCAATAAAACACAAATTTTATAACTCATACTTTGAACTTTGTTATTATACTTGCATTGAAATATATTCACACATGCGGCGTAATATATGAATTAATACTACATCGACAAAAACAGCACGTGAAAAACGTAATTATTATCTTTGAAAAACTAAAAACAATATACATATTTCTCAAACCAAAGAAACATCATTTTCATATGAATGAAATTATATTTCTTAATTATATAATTATTATCATGAAGTTAATTATAAATCTTAAAAAAATTAAAGCAATTATTAAATAAATTAAATTCATGAAGATTAAGAAAATACAATTCTTGTTTAAATTTGCTAACTCTTATAAGCAATTTATTAAAGATTACTTAAAAATCGCCGAGCTATTTACGAAGTTGACTTATAAAAATAAAAAGTTTCACTAAACGAATAAAACTAAGAAAACTTTCCAAGCCTTAAAAAATATCTTCATTAAGAAGCTAATGCTTATTATTTTTACATTTAATAAAGAAATACGAGTAAAAACAAATTCTTTAAATTACGCTATTAAAGTTGTACTTAGTCGATTAAGCGAAAACGAAAAATAACAATTAGTAGTATATTACTCGCGAAAGGTATTACTAGCAAAACTTAATTACAATATATACAATAATAAATTGTTAGTAATTATAAACGCCATACGCGAGTAAAAAGTTTATTTTAAAGGCGCAGCTTACAAGGTACAAATCTTAATAAATTATAAGAATTATATTTATTTTACTATTATTAAGAAGCTAAATTAATAACAAGGTTAGTAATATAAAACACTTTTTATAATTAAACTTTGAATTTCTTATATTAAGAGAATAAAAAACGCTAAGGCCAATGCTCTTAGTCGAAAATCAAAATACCTTAAAAACAAAACACATAAGTTGCACATTATACTTAAGCAAAATAATAACTTATTAGTAGTTAATTATTAGTAATTGATAATAATTAGTTAACCGGTATTTAAGAAGACTTGAAAAGGATACACCAACGACTTGGTCGTAGCTAAGCAAAGAAAACAGCTGAGCGAAGAATTCTTTTTCTTTCTTAGCGAAACTCTTTTATATCAAAAACGAATTTACGTTCTCATTGAGAACAAAACGAATTTCGTTAAACGACACTATAAGGCACTTATTCATAAGCACCAAAGAATAGCCAAAACGCTATTAAGGCTCTCTTAGAAATACTACTTCTTAGGAATAAGAAAAGTAGTTAAGAATATGATATTATTATGCAATATATGCATTTAAAACAAAGCAAACAATTATGCTTCGTATAAGCTTATAAAATCGCTAGCAATATCACCACGCTTATAAAAGTTAATTGCTTTAAACTTCGTAATTAAATTATTACTTTTAATAAACTTAATTACAAAAATTAAACACAACTTAATTTATGTAATTATAAACAAGTTTACTAAGTACGTGTATATAATATTAGTATTAAAAACGTAAAGCGCGCTACAAATGGCGCAAATATTTCTTAAAATAATTTTTGCGAATTACAAAATACTAAACAAGATTATTTTAAATAAAAATAAGCTTTTTATTTTAAAGTTTTAAAAAACTTTAATTGCACTCATAAAAATAAAATAAAAAATAGTAATAGTTTTTTACTTGCAAACAAACGCACAAACAAAACAAACCAATCAAATAATAAAAACATATTTTATTGCTACGTTAACTATAAGCAAAACAATTAGGTTTAATTACTTTCACTCGCTTAGTTTGCATATAATAGCGCAAATTAGAAAATCATTGAAGTATTATTGTTTTATGCGAATTACAAATACAACTTAACGATATACAATATATTGATTGCGAGTTAAGAAACTGCGCAAAAAGCCATGCTTTAAGAAGATAAACTAAAGTAATTATATTAAGAATTATTTAATAATATTTTATTTATTGCATACAAATTAGTCATTTATTATAATAAAAAGCATAGCATGAAATTAACACTAAAAAAAGAAAATAAAGTTTACTTACTTCAAAAGAATATTGCGATTAAACGACTAAGTTACAAACTAAATCAAAAAAAGCTGAAAGCATTTAAAATTACAAAAGTTAAAAAACTAATTAATTTTTAATTAGTACTTTTAAAAATCATAAATATTTACTTAGTATTTTACATATTTCTTCTTGAGCTAGTACTACTAAGAGCCTCAGCTGCTTTTGTTATAAAAATACAATTGATTAATGTTGGGATAGCCTTAGCTAAGAGGTGTTCCCTTGATTTGGTGACTTTCAAAGATAGTCGTTTTTCTTGGCCTAATAAAGCTTGGTTTCATTTGAACCTCTTGGTTTTGTACAAGTAATGCTCGTACGGGCTAGGAAGTTAGGGCTTAATGTATTTAAAGTAGCTTTTTCTCTTGTACAAAAGGAATATACAAAATATACTTAATTAAACTTTACTTATTGTATTCTTTGTTACCTTAATATTAAGTATTAAACCTTAGTTAAATACTAATACTAATTAGTGGTTAAATAATTATAAAACAATTAAGTAATACTTTTGTACGACGATAATTAAAAAGACAAACTAAAAAGGCAAACTAATTAAACTTTGCGTTGGCGACTAGCAAAAGAAGACAATTCGTACGATTTAAGAATTCACGAAACGCAAACACAACTTAATAATTTTTATTAACCTTTGTACAAAAAAAAACATAATAATTTCACTACTAAAGGTTACCTACTTATTGGATACGAAAGCATAAGAAGAATTCTTTGATCTTACAAACAACGAGCATTAAATGCTTAAGTAAGTTAATAATCATATTACCTTAGCCCTCGTATAATACCACTAAAAAGAGTTTTAGGACTACGAACTTTGAGAAGAATTTAAGGAAGGCTTTAAAGAATAAATAAAAAAATACATTTACTATTAGATCTTAAAAAACTATTAAAAATCTTTATACATATTTTCTTAATTACAAAGTATAAGTATAAAAGCAAAAGAAGTTTATCTTATACACTTAAACGTTAGCAAATGTTTTAGAAGAAAAAAAACCATATAAGTAAATAGATTAAAATTAAAGGACTTATGCCTAATGGAAATCCTAAGGGTAAGACAAAAACCAGCAAAGTACTTCAATTTTAATTGTATAAAGCGAACCACCAGCAAGACACGCTATTTCGAATAATTTCAAAGATTCTTTAATTGTACAAACTTAAGAGGCAAAGAACCTACTTTCAAAGCCAATTCAAACAACTTAGTAATAGCTTTAAATATTTAAATAATATTTAAGCCCTTCGCCTTATATTGTTTTAAATAAAAATACAATTAGTTCTAATTAAACTTTATACGCAAATTAAGCAAGGTTTTTATTACCAAATAAAAGTTAAACAACTAAATAATACTACTTAGTATATAAACGTTTTAGTTCTACGCTACATTTGATTTTAAACAACAACTTTTTAAGTCGAGACTAAGCCTACGAAACTATTAAATAATTACTAAGACAACATTCGTATAAAAATAATCTACTAACCTTAAGAGCTTTTTCGCTAAAACTAATTATATCGTATAAGTTTTAAATAATTATCTCGAACTTATGATTATTAATGAACTTAATGAAGGTTTATAGTAATAAGAGCCGGAAGTACGGCAAAAAGCAATACAATATTCTAAATATTCGCCTTCAAGTCTTCTTCAACTGTTATATAAAGATTAAAATCTTAAGTAACTAGTACCACTTAATATTCTTAATTATGCTAAAAGAATAAGCAATGGATTTTTATTACAATAAAATTGCAAAACAATAAAATTGCAAAACAATTATACAATTTTCTTATAATAATTTATATAACTTAGAATCACTTTGAGACTAAGGAGAATTAGTAAAAGTACTTATTTAAGTGAAGAGAAACTACATTAATTTCTACGATTGCAAAAAACCTAAAAAAGTCTTGATTAAAATACTTAGAAATTATATTTAATTCTCTTTATATGGCGTAACACGGCTTATTAAGGGAATATTAAACAAAGCATAATCTTTGCAATTAAGTGCTAAACACATATTATGAAGTAAAAAAATATAGTTTAGTATTATATAAGCCTGCACAAACATTTAAAGAGCTATGCGCAAACTTACGATTTGCAATTGCTATAGCTGTACAAACAAGGAAGATTAGCACTTACTTATAAAATTATTCGTACAATTATAATCACAACTTAGTAAAAAGACAATTCTACGAAAAGGCATAATAATTTTCAAATTGCATAATACTAAATTAGTTTTAAAAGAAAACTTTTTATCTAAGGAACTCTTTTAATAATTATATAAATAAGAAATGCATTGTTTATAAGAAAAAAGATTACTAATTAATAGATCATCCGGAGATAAAGCAGAAAGCTGCGTGGGCGAAGATTAAGAATCACTTAATAATTAAGTTTAATAAATTTGAAAAAGCAACTTAGGCTTTTTTAAGCTTATATAAAGATTTTCAAGGGGAACTTAATTATACGATAATAAGAAAAGTACCAAAGGATACAAAGGAATAAAAGGATAAAAATAAGCTAAAAGGATTTTTTACAAAGTACAAGGAAGTTAATAAATAATAAATAATTTAAGTTTTAAACAACAAATTAATAAAACACGCCTTTTTGCAATAAAACTTAATAAAGAATTTATACAAAGGCAAGGTATTTATTATTAAAGATAAATATTTGTTTAAAGTTTTTTAAGGGATTATACTAAATAGCGGTACTATTGGGATTTCTACTGCAAAAAAGCAATAAGTTTAAGCACTTTTAAAGCTTAACCTATTACTAAAAGTTAATTGTACAAGCAGTTAAACATATACGATTTGATTTAGCAAAGAACTAATGGAATTAAAGAAATTAATACTTATACGAATACTTATTAAGTAAGTGAAATTTTAAATTGTTTTAATAAATACCTTATTTTTACTATATATTTAAGACATAAACTTTCTTAATGTATAATTAAACAACCTTTAAAATATTATAATTCAAGGGAAAAAGCAAATTTTTATTATACGAAAATAAGAACATTTATAAATAATAATTTATATAATGAAAAATATATTTTTATACTAGCACTTTATAAAAACAAAGCTTAAGCAACTTTATTAACGCTTTAAATATTTTTTAATTAAAAAACTGTATTATGTTTTTTAGTAAGCAAAACACAAGAAAATAAATCTTTGTACAATTAAGAAAATCTTAAAGTTTTGCGAATAGTATTAGTTTTATATAAAAAACTTAAGTTGATTTAAATTTTTTTTAAGAGATAATATTAAATTTAATTTCTTTGTAATTATAAATATCTTATATTTTTTAAAGTAATAGTTCTTTAAGCAATTAATAAGGCAATTAGCTTTAATATTGCTTGATTTTTAAAAGATAATTTAGTAAAAACAACGTGAATTACTTTTTGTATATATTAAATTAATACTTATCTTAAATCATTAAATTACTTTATACATAATACTAAAATAAACTTTGCATTAGTGGAATTTAAAGTAAATGCTTATACAATAAATATTAATATAAAAGAAGTTTTAATAAAAGCACATTAAAGTATAAGAAAAATTAAGCAATACTACGCTTCTTTGCGCTAATTGTATAAAATCATTTAAGATAAAACAAAAGAAAAAAACTTTGTAAAAAAGGTAGTTCTTTAAATGGCCATAAAAGCCATAAATAATACAATTAATCTAAATAAATTAATTTTAATATTTTTTATTTTCAAAGCATATCCTAAACTTTCGTACAAAAACTCACTATTTGCAAATATACTTACTAAAGCAAGGGCAATTTGAATAGCAATAATAAAATTGCAAAAGATTTAAGTTGTACAAAAGGTTAAAGATATTTAAAGCATAAGAAACGACTTTGATATTACTAAGATTATGCAACTTTTATTATAATCTTTAGTAAAGATATAGCGAGAGAAGAAAGGATAAGTAGGTTTATTTTTTTTATTATTAGTCACCGGGAAAACGTGTATTATTTAATTACCTTTAAAACCAGCTTTTTTTCGTATAATAGTAGTTAAGTTATTTTATATAAAAAAAATCGCTAAGGTTTTAAAGAAAATTGTATAATTAAACCAAGTGTTTTTTTTAGTATGATTAGTTATTTTAATTTTATTTAAAACAAAGCAAAAACTTGAGAAGAGACTTGTACAACCCTTAGAAGACGAGGTTTTTTTAACTTGAAAAGAACAGTTTGACTTAGATTTATCTCGTACAATGCAAGTAGCAAAGAAGATCACAAGCCCTGGCCTTTCGTTTGAGGAATTTCAACAAAAGGAAATCGATGAGTTAATTGCTTAAGGCGTATTTAAGTTCGTATAATACGACTCAAAGTAATATTGCGAACGAATTTTTAATTCCTAGCTTATTAATAAAATTAAAAGGAAAATAATTAAAGCTTCGTACGAGAAATCCAAACTTGTGATTTAAGCATATAATAACACAAGAAAAGAACAAATCTTTACTTAGTTTTCAATGATTTAAAAAATTAGTTAGCAACTAATTCTAGCACTTTATTCGTTATTTGTATGAAAAGGGTTATTAATTTTTATTCGAGATATTACTTAGGCGTATATTTAGTCGATAACTTTTTTAAATTGTATAATTTATGCGAGATTACCAAAGCAAATTACTAGTAACTACTCATTGAATATAATTATGCTTATATAAAAGTCATTATATAATATCCCGGAATTAAAAACACACTAATAAGAAACATACAATATATATCATAAGATTAAGTTGCATATAAAAACGTTTTCATATAATCTATGCCTTTTAATTACTTAACTAGGAATACCATTTAAAGTAGTTAAATTATAAATAAATAATACTTTAATCTTAGCGATTAAGAAATTCTAAGAGAAAAAGAAAAGAAAGCTTGAAATTGCTAGCTTCTTAGCGAAACCAAAGAATTAGTTATTATACAAATTACTCCTTGCATTTAACGAATGTATTGTGCATAATTAAAAGGACTTTATTTAAATCCTTTAAAAGGAATAAGGTAAGAAGTTAATTAAAGTTAACCTAAGAGCACTAAATCGTACAAACTAATATTGAAAATAACATGCTCAAAGGGCATATATCGTAATTTTATACTAATTTAAAGCCTCGTACAACTTATTAGTTGCGACTTAATTTTAAAAACTAAGGGATACTAACATAAGAAACTTAAATAAGCGCATTTAGTAGCAAATTTAAAACACTAAATAAAAATTAAAGTATATTCCTTTAAACTTGCATTATACAAAGCTATTTGTTTTTATCAACAAATCCTTTGCAAATAATAAAAACTTAAGCTCTCAGCTTAAGTACGTAATAATTCTTAGGACAAAGAACAATAACCCTAATTTATATAATTAAAACTTATTTTTTCTTTCGAGAAACTTATTTCATTGGAGTAGTACGAAGAGCAAACAAGTCACGCGAAGCGTTTTAGCTTCCAAGATCTATGATATGATTAATAGCGTAAATATAACAATCGCAGTAAAAAGTACAATTAATATTATTACGTTGCGGCTTGAAATACCAGCGATTTCAATTGTTGTGTATATAAACTTGTTCTCGCTATACGAATGCCTCGTAAAGCTGGGTACTACGAAAAAGAAGCAATTAATAATTAATATTATAGCTTTACGTTAATTGTACAAATAATAAAAACTTACAGAAATTTAATAAATTAATAGTTAAAATAACTTGGCGAATGCAATGACAAAGTCAAACCCAAATAAAAGCTTAAAAAAACTAATTAATAATAATTAAATTGTTGTACAAGTAGAAGAATAGGTTAAAAAGGAAAAGAAAGTAAAGCTAAAAAAGAAATAGCATTATACAATACAATGATTTCATTTGTTAAATGCGTATTTTTTATTATTTTACTTTAGTTACTTATTTAAATACTATACGAAATAATTATTATGCATTTCTTAATTAAATAAATAATATTTAATACAACAATTAATTAACTAATAATTAATTATTTAACAATTAATTGTTTAATAATAATCTAACAATGGATTAATTAAAGGAAAATCTTTATTAGTTTTCTTTGTATAGGTTTTTATACAAAGTACTTATCCTAAGCACTACGCAAAGATTGAAGATAAGCTTAAGTTTATTTACTTAAAGAAAGTCTTTGTACGATGCTTAAAAGCTTAGTTGTAAAAAGAAATTATACTTGCAAACAAAAAAAAACACAAAAGATACATATAAAGTTACAAAATAATTAAAGTATCTTTGAATTTATTTTTTATTAAGCTTTTTTATATAAGTTTAGCAATAAGTTCTTATAATGCCCTTTGCATAATAACCACTTAAACTTTATTACTTTTATTTCCTAAACCTTTATTTTTAAATAATAAGTTCTTAAAAGAGAAATTACAATAAGCAATATAATCTCGCCACTTGTAGTTACCATAGTTACCCCCAAAATAACCTTGAATTAAAGCACAGTTAGGGAAAGGCGTTAAGCTACACCAAGAACATTCAGTACAAAAAACAGCTTAAACAACATTTCTTAATTAAATTAAAAGAGCATTAACGTACAAAGGCTAATGTATTATAAGCTGCTAAGGTATGATGCGCCCTTGTACAAAGGCAACATCACGTCTTAGCATAGCTAAGACTATTTATTGCAATGTATTATAACATAATAAGCCTAGCTGCTGCCCTTTAATAATAAGTATTAAGTAGGCGTTGGCGTTGGCAACAGCTAGCGCGGCATTAACGGCGTTAAAAAGAATAAGAGCCTTATATAATGTTAGTTCTTAAATAAAAGAAATCAAAGCTTTATATGAAAAGCCACATCTTAAGAATAAGAGCCAACTTATACGAAGAGAAAAAGAGACTAACATTATGTGGTGTAGTATGGTGTGGTGTGGCGTGGCTACGCAAGCGTTAGTACCACTTTACTAATATTGCAGCAGCTGTGCAAAGCTAATCTTAAAAAGGTAAACTTTATATGAGAAAGAGTACTTACTTAATTGTAGTAATAGTAGTAGTATTATGGCCTACGAAAAACCTTTCGTTAATACACAGCGACAATGAATTAAATTACCTTGCATGTAAGGCGGAAAAGAGAAACGCTAATTTATACGAGGCTATCTCAAGTCGTATAAAGAATATTTAAGGAAGAGAAGAGCTATACAAAGAAAAAGAAAAGGGAACTTACTATTGCTGCTACTGTTATTACTGTTAATTAAAGAAGAAGAGAAAAAGAAAAGAAAAACAAGAAACGTATGAGGAAGAAACAAAGTCGTTTCTTCCCAAAGCAATTACTATTTAACATAGCTAGCCGAAGTCACTAGTGGCACGTGCTTCGTATAAAGGATAAAACAAGCTGAAAACTAGTATTCCAAGTTACGCGCACTTCGTACGAAAAAAAAAGAAAGAAGGCAAGAGAGTTTTTTCTTTTAACAAAAGAAAAGTTGCTAGTGTTGAAATAGCCTTAGCTAAGAGGTATTCCCTTGATCTAATGACTTCCAAAGATAGTCGTTTCTCTTAGCCTAATAAAGCTTAGTTTTATTTAAACCTTTTGATTTTGTACAAGTAATGCTCGTACAAGCTAAGAAGTTAGGACTTAATATATTTAAAGTAGCTTTTCCTCTTGTACAAGAGGGATACACAAAATATACTTAATTAAACTTCACTTGTTATATTCTTTATCACCTTAATATCAGGTATCAAACCTTGGTTAAATACCAACAGTTAATTTAAAAGCTAAATACAACGTTAAGATTATATTCAACTATTAGTACTTTCGCGGCATCGTTAAATACTTAATTAAGTGGAAAAAGTACTTATAATTACAAAAACACTAAAGAATTAAAGTCTAACTTTTATTACCTTAAGATACTTTAGTAGTTTTACCAACGAAATCCAAGCCTTTTTAAAAAGAATTAGGTAGGCCAATGAAGGCCTCGAGATTAATATTTGAGGACTTGAGGAAGGCCAAGGCCTGCTTGAGGCTCACGGCGCTAACCTTCAACCAAGCGAGCTTTGTCTTCTCCTTCCTCTCGCGAGTATTAAGCTCTTTTAAAATTAATAAACCCAACTTAATTATTTATGCCTTTTTTTTATTTAAAAGCTTTTTTATTTTATTTAAATAAATAATTTTTATTATTACTTTGTTCTTTTTATTTTGCGACTTTTAACGTTGGCGCTTTAACACAGCTTAATTACCCACCAAGGGAAGCTTCTTTATAAAATCACAATTCGCCTTGCAATAACAAACACACTTAAAGTAGTGTAACAACTTAAGGCCGGCGACTACACAACGCTTTTAGGTTTAAATACAAAATCCGCAAAAAGACATTTCTTTACTAGTTTTCTTAATTTTAATAGTAAAAGCAATAGCTTTAAGTTTCTTTTTATTACTATTAAGGGTTATAATAAAAAGAGAAAACAACTATAAACTTGCAACAACGTTTTCTTTGTTATACTTAAGCGTGGGGACCACGCTAAGCAAGAAAGGGGATAGTATTACGAACCTACTTGGTAGAAAGTATTACGTGCGTTCTGGCCCTAAGGCTCGGCAACTTCGCTGCATAGAGAAGCTAGGACATGGACTAAGGTCACGTAATGAATCACAACGGCTCGCCGTGATCCATGGTGATCCAAATCCCGAGGGATCATGGTGATCTCGGAGGATTTATAGCATGAAGGGTTCTATATAAGACTGGCACGTCTGCCATTAGATAGGAGCTTCGTGCTCAACTTAAAACAGTATCTTCACCCATACTTAGTCACTGTCTTCGACCGTACGTGATACACCTACTTCTTGATCATCCGAGATCAACCCGCACACCTAGTGTTTGCATCGAGTAAACATTGCGACCGTGACATACAGCTACTTCAGATCCCACTTTCGTTCAAGTGATTTGTTGCTGCACCAGGCGCTAGCAAGCGCTTGTAACTTGAAGGCCTGCCTGGGAGCTGACAAAGGTATAACCCGGGGAGAGGTAAAAGCCAAGAGGGCCCTTGATTATGAGGTATAATATAAAAGAGCCCTATTTAGGGGAAGCCAAAACCTCAGCTCCTCGGCTATTCTGCGCTAACCACTTCAGTACTGCTTGCCTCGAGACGTACGAACCGTCTCATCTTGGTTGCAGCTAGTTTACCGATTAATTGGAGATTTTAGCAGAGCTTTGCTTTGAAACGTTAACTCTGGAGCCTCAATGGTGCTGAAGCTCCGAGTAAATTCGCTGGGCTGTGTTTACTTCACTGGAAAATCAGTTCAACAACAGTCATGGTCGCTTCTTGAAGATTCTCAGTTACGTCTCGTGATAGCAGATAGAGCGCCTGGATAATATTCTTGATTTATCAATCCATTAATACGAAGGGCTTCTGCTAAGAAAGGCATCCAATGGGCCTCCAATCTCATCGATGGGGCTGACCAGCACTCAGAAAAATAGTCGACCTATGGCTCCGGAAGCTTCGAAGACGGAGACACAGAGGAAGCCGCTACAATAGTGACACCCGGACACTTATCACATCTGCAATCATGTGCAGCATCCACTTTTAACTGTTTATTCTGCCCCGACGCCACACGGTCCATGTCCAAAAGAAGAACCAAATCAATAAGCAGGTGCTGCAGACGACGCAGTCTATAGTTTGCCACAGAATTACCACGAGCCATTTCTTCCACAAGCAGTGTAATACCCGACTCAATTGGATGGAACCATTTCTTGAAGGCAGGATCACCATGGTATTTTTCTGCAAAAGCGGCAAATCCCATGCAGTAGAGCTCTCCTCCTTCCTCCATAGTCGTCATCAACTCTCCGATGGCCATCTGCTGGCCACGCCAAAGCATGAATGGATCCTCTCCCTGGTGCCTGTCCAGACTGAACTCATTCGTGATAGTGTCCAGAATTTTGTTGAGTGTCGTGTTGGTGGTGTCTGTAGTGAAGCGCACGAACTGGGCTTGGCGACGGAGGATGTATGTCCAGGAAAGGTACTGTCCGACCAAAAAAGCTGTGTAGACATACACGAGATCTTTTTTGTTTTCGTCTTCGACATAGCGAAGGAGGTTTTGTTGAACAAGTCCCCAAAGCCTTGACTGCAGATCATAGGCCGCGAGCACCAGGGGGTCTCTGTATTTGTGGATCAGCGCTTTCGTTTCTGAGCGTCGTTTGACTTGGTCGAGATAGAACGAGATCCATCCCGTGAATCCTGCGGCGACGAGGGATCCAAGAAGGGAAACAACCGCAATGACAATTGAGACAATGTCCACCATGGTTGCTAGAGGTTTCGATGGACAAAGAATCAAGCACCAGGGGTATGGAAATATCCCTCAACTTGTGTGTCTGGTGGAGGCCAGCAGATGCCCCGCTTGGCACGGTGGGTGTTGTTTCGTCTTGGATTGAGATGCAGCTTTTGTGATGGGAAGATTTTGAAATTTGATTGATCTTAGAAGTGGTTGGACAGTGGAAAGAATTGAAGCCAAAAAATTGTGCTCCTAAATATGAAATGCAAGAGGCTGGTGTTCCCGAAATTGACCCACATATTTGACATATTTGAGTTGCGAGATGCCGAATCACGGAAGCCTACAAGCAGCCCTTTTTGATTGCCTCTACTTAACAGGGGTCTCGAATCAGTCTTCTTCTTTCCTATGGGGGAGGATATGCAATGCAGCGCAGGGGGCAAAACTGAGACACGGGATGAGAGAGTGGCCTGTGCCCTCCATCCACGAACCTCGAGGTTGTGGACTTCCGAGACTTCCTCAAAAGCTACAGATTTGTGGCTTGCGCAATGGTAGTTCGCAAGTGGGGCCACCTGATCAGCCGACCAAGAAATTTGCATGTCGGATTCCATTTATGTCAAGTCGTTGGTTGGGGTCCAATAGGACCCAATTTGATCTGCAGTAAGTACGTATCATACTGTAGGCATGCAGTGCCAGCCAGCTCAGAGTGGATTCAGCCCGGGCCCCGGTGGGCTCCAGCACTTGGTGACAGACTGTTGACCGTATACCCTAACCCTGGGAAGGACCTACAGTACGGTGCCATAAGATCATTCCCACATGCTGGCAATCTGCGATAACGCAATGCATTCTCACACTACCATAATGCATGTGGGGGCTACAAAGTACTGCATTTGACCTCGGAAAAGGCGTCGACTGGCTTTATTGGAGCGACCAAGACGGCACTAAAGTGCGCAAGAGCAACACGGCAAAGGGTGGCTTTTTCTTGCATTTTCTAGCGTTATCAGCTCCTATGATGAATCGCAAGGGTGCTAAAAATGCAGAGCTAGCAAACTTTGGCCCTCCATTACGGAGTATTTACCAAAATGAACAGGTCACGTGCAGCAACCGATTTGATTGATGTGAAATGGCGCCTAATGATCAATAGAGTTAACTGGTTGAAAGGGCAAAATCGTGAAATCGAAGCCATGGATACAGGCTTAGAAGACTGTTCTCCAGCAGGCATTATTCTGTCAAGGCTGTGGCATTGGAGACCTCGTCACGAAGAGTCAGTACCTGAAGGTTCTGAGCAAAATTATCCTATTGTTCGAATTCTTGGAACATGCACACCGTACTCCAAAATATCCGTCTCGATATCTTCAGAACATATGAACCTTAATCCCATTCAAAAACATAGCCGGTAGCAAATCCTTGTTGTCGTTCAAATTCAGAATCGCAGACCTCAGTTCTTTTGGAACCTGTTGAAGTATGGTATCACTCAATACCTCATCCAATCTCTTTCCCCACCGGACAGCGGCCTTTTGCGCAATTCCGGCGCCTATGTGCGTCCCTCGTCTGACGAGGGTGTCAATCAGCTTCTCAAACTTCTCCTTGGGGTCTAAACCTTCGTCGTCGGAATTTTCGTCAATTTCCCGTTTGGGTTGTGCGTCTCTGTCCTTTTCCGAGCCTGCCACTTCTTCTGCATATCTTCGTGCATCGCGTCCCTTGACGAGGACATCCACAATCTCACACAGCTTTGCCTTTTTGTTGTGCATATAGTCTTCCCAGTGTCCCACAAGCCCCGGCTCAGGCACCACAGCCTTGAAGTCAATCTCGTCTGTTGCAATTCTTCGGCCATAGTAATTGTGCGTGGAGCCTAGCTCGAGTTGGCAAAGGAACCATTTCGCGCCTTCAGCGCCCGTGAATCTTGCTAGAACCCACTCGCCAACGATCAGGTTGATATTCGTCTCTTGAATGAAGGCCAGCATGCGGGATACTCTTCTCTGTTCCTCCGTTTTGCCGAAATGTCCGGCCTGAGTATTTTCGCTTTGAGTGTCTTCTTTGTCGGGAGCCGGGGTCTGAGGCTTTCCATCTTGGGTATCTTGCTTGCCGTCTTCATTGCCAGTCTGTTGAGGCCCTTGTCGCATGAAACCCGACGATAATGAAGAAAGTTTACTGTAGTAGCTGGTACCCTCACCTTGTGGCGCATCAGTTGGCTCGATCTGCGTTAGATTCTCATTTTCTTTCTCTGACTTGTCTTCAGACAAAGCTTCCCGGACAACATCGCACACATCTAGCTGCTTCCGCAAGTCGTCAGCAGCACAAGAGAAGTTGACCGTTATCAGAGAAAGTGCAGTACTAATAGAGCACTGCCCGCTGATCTTCTGGCTGTCGTTCACCGCGATTTTAACCTGGTCTCGGAGTATTTTGGCATTCTCCATAGTGATTATGACTCTCTGAATATCGAAAACACCTTCAATACCAGATGTGGTAAGCATGATTGGATTTGGACAAATCATACTGTCGCTGTCAGATGTTGCACTTGTCCTCACCTCTTCGTCGTCATCCTCTTGCTCTTTCTCTTCATCTTCATCGTGCTCCTCTCCTTCTTCATGCTTCTCTTCCGCCTGCTGGTCCTGCTGTTCGTGTTGCTCTACAACATATCCGTCCAGTTCCTTAGGAGCCGGAATTTTGTCGAAAAGCTTTCTGAACTCAACTGGAAGTTTCTCGACATCTTTCTTCTCCGAGATCCAGTCATTCACTTCACCAACTAGTGTTTCTGGTTCGGCTTGTTCTTGGACAGTTGCAATTGGTGGAGCAGGATTTGAGGTTTCCTTCACCGGTGCTGGTTCTTTAGAGGCCCCTTTCTTGCCGTAAAGACTCTGGAACCCCCCGACTTTGAGTTTTGGTGCGGAAAACTGTGGAAGTTGTGGAAGTTGTGGAATTGTTGGTGTATTGATCCCGAACCGAGAAGCAAAGTTACCGCTGCTCTGTGCCTTCTTGCCTTCCTCAGCCACACTCTTAGTGCTCCAAGAACGAGTCTTCGGCTTGCACTCTTCATATTTCAGAGTATCTTCGAGGTACACTAATAATTTGCTGAGATTCACAAGTTGGGGCCGGAGGTTCTTTAATTCGGCAGTTTGAATGAATGCGAGAATGGTTTGGATCAAGTCGATTGGGACGTCCTTATGCGCTGGACTTTTGATGAACTCAATCGTTCGACGTAACAGCAAGGTGAGACGCGATGCTGTGTCTTGTAGGCCGTATCGTTTCTGTTTTGAATCCCTGGCGAGCACGTCGTGATTTCTTGCAGTCAGCCCACGCTCGGTGTCCCCGGGGCTGAATGCCGTCAAATCCAAAGGATATAGTGATCGACCCCTGATGGGGCTGCCCAGATCTTTTCCAGCCCAGTTGAAAATCGAAATGTCATTTGTAGAAATAAGTACCTCGTCGAGCAATCGGCAGAGTGCTTTGATCGAACCTTCCGCCTGGAAAGCCGCAAATTTCACACCGAGGACTCCCATCAACGAGTAGACCCTATCAATGGAAACAGTGCATTCTCGATAGGATGCCAATGACATAATATCATGTGCAGGAATGCTGGGTTTCTGAAGTCCACGACAGCACTCTGGTGGAGGGACTTTTGTGAAACTTGAGACTTTCATCCGATCTTTCTCGATAATACCTGTGCAATCTTTAACCAAAGCTCCTACTAGAAGCTTGATCAAGTTTCTAGCGCATGCTTTGAACGATTTGGGCGACTCCATACTGAAGCCCAGGTCTGTAAACAGAGTCCTAAGCCTTTGCGCCTCGGGTGTTCTCTTGTCCGGCCCCTTCAGGAGAGACTCGATGTCAGAGGCTGCGCGATTTATCGTGTTTCGAATATGAGCACCAGAGTTGTCGTCGTCCATCTCTCCCGGAAAGAATACTTTGAGATAGTCGAGAATGCCAATGAGTCTTCGCGATTTTTCTGAGCATCCCTGATAACTGATGTAGCCGATCTATACACAGTCAGACTCCTACAATTCCCCGGCGAGAACACAAGTTGTGAGAACGAACCTGATATTTGGTATCCATCAGTCTTTTGAGCCCTGCAATGTTCTCAATTGTTGACTTGGCTGTCGGTGGCAAATCAAAAATGTCTGTGTCTCGAATGTGCTGCTTGAGGTAAGAATACTGATAATAGTAGGGACCCAGGCCTTCCGCTGGACGACTCAAAGGCTCCCAGAGGTTATTGACATAAAATGCCATCTTACTAAGAACCAGTTCCTGTAAAGTCCATCCACGAGTAGCCCATTTTGGAGATTTGATCGTATCAAAGCTGTCAAAATTCGGCTCAGGCAACTTCTCTGGGAGGTCCCATGTAGAGAGCCATTCTGTCCATTCAGGGGTATCGAGGTGTACCAAGCAGAAGTCAGCATTGTTGTACCACTGGCCCATCATAGCGAGTGACTCGGTGAGTTCGTTTGCGTCGGCTTTGTTGATACAGCAAGTGTCGTTCCACAAATACTGTTTTTTTCGGCCATTGGATGGAAAGAGTCCCAACTGCAGGATTCTCTTCGCTGCGCTGATAGACCTTTCGATTTTGCTCACCGACTTCTTCCTTTCCAGGATTGGGAGCAAGTCCTCAATGGCCGAACGTAGTTTTGGGTCCTGATCAAGAACATTGCAGCTCGCTGTTGCCGTTTTTACTTTTTCTTCAGCTTGGTGCAATTGATTTTCAGCTTCGGTCAACTGGTTTTCGGCTATAGTCAACTCTGTTCTCAACTTATCCATGCCAGCAATCTCGCTTTGCATTTCTGAATCACCCGCTGTCGTTTTCTTCTCCTCTTCCTCCAACACCTGATAAGCCTTCTTCTTCGAATTGAGCTCTCCACTCATCTTATCTCGAGCCTTTCGTGCCTCGCTTTTCTCCCATTCTGCCTGCTTCAATCCCGCCAGCTGAGCGAGGAGCTCTCGTGCGTCGAACTTGATGCCAGACCGAGCTCGGACCGTGTCGATTTTCTTCACTTGCGACTGTACGTCCATGGTAGACTGAGCCCTGAGCAATTCGATGTCGCTCTTCCCAGCGTCCAGGTGCTGGTACTTCTTGACTTGGAACCTTGCGAATCTCCTAGCCTCCTCATCTTCATCGGGGTCATCTTGGATCATCTGGTAGAGTTCCTTTTTCTTCAGATTTTCTTTTATCTTGGAGATAAACCCGTAGGTAATCTCTTGGCCCTTCCAGCTGTGAGACAGTATAACATACTGTGAAGAGGTCGGATCGATCCGATCCTCAAGCTTATCATTCTTCAAGTTGAACATGTGCTTGGGAAATTCGATGCCGTCAGGCCTCAGCGCGGATGGATCAAATGGTTCCGTAGACTCATCGAGATCAGCGTTTAGAGACTGGCCATTAACGAATTCAGGGATGAAATTCGCGTTGATCAGCCAACCCATGGATTTCCGAACTCTCTCTTGGAGCAGTGGATCAAGGATGCTTTTGACGTACGCATCCCGAGCCACATTGTACGCAACACCTGTGCCGCTGGCAAGTTGTGATATCATTGAATTCTCGGAAGGAGTACTGGTACCCGTCGCGTCAAGCATCTGCTTTGCGAAGCGCATAATCTCATTCTGGTCGGTCCACGCCATAGTGCGAGCAATGTTCTTGGAAGACCGAGAAGACTGGATTGGAGAGGAAACGACGAAAAGGGTTTGAAAGCTCGTTGCGAGCAGAAGAGCCGCAGTACAGAATGTGGAAAGTCAAACGAATTTGGGCTGCAAAGCTGTTCTGCGCAGCTAACAAATGGACACTGGCGTGTTACGCGAGCGGGTATTATACATGCAATGCAATTTTTACAGTAACCGATCATGAATTTGAGTGCCAGACGGTAACTACTGGTTTGAACACAACATATGATATTTCATCCTCGTAGGAGGTACCAATCATTGAGCTTCTCGACCATCCTGGCAGTGAGGGGTTGACAACGCAGAAACAAATGACGAGGCCACGGAAAGTATCTGCAATTTTTCGGTTGTTTTGGCGGTTTTGGGTGCCTGTCCCTGCTCTCTGTTCGTCCGCTAGGAAAAGATCGACCGCTCAGCCAGCCACAGTCCGAACTAGCATATCAAATTCCACCACGCGGATCGACCGCTGCATTCATGTACTGGGGGGGGGCAACGCTTGCATCCCAGGATCAGCCGCTGCAGCCACATACCAAACAGAGTATCAGCTTGCCAGACTACCCTTGCTGCATTCCTATGCATATACGAACAGCTCTCCACAAGCTTGAGAAACTGACACCTACGATTTCTTTGTGATCATCGGAGATTTTCCCGTGTTCTTCGACTGGCTTTGGAGCTTCGGAAAAAGGGTTGCATGTGACGTCCTCGGAGCAAGTCGTTACAGAATCCCCGAACTGGACGGGCCTTTTGTATTTCCTCTTTACAAATGCTATGTATCTCCAAGATACCGATTAACTCGACATGGCCTCATATCATCGAGTGCTCAAAGTCTTCGGAAGGTCAATCGAAGATAAAACATTGCAATGTGATTGGTACGTCTTGTATAGCTTAATTTTGACCACGAACATCTGTCAAGTTCAAACCTGTCTGACTTAAGAATATTCAATAGTGATATACATCCCTGGGAAGTGAAAGTCAATGGAAAACCCTTGACCGGGAGACTTCGACTCATTGGCTTCGTGGACCTCTTTTTCCTGATTAGCTATTCAGGAAGTTCACGTTTTCACGATGGCATAGTCATCTACAGTATACTTCGATTTATCTTGTCGGAAAGTCCATCACTGATATATGAATTAGAGGACGATGATCACATAGAGAAAATCTTGAATCTCTCTGGGGTCGAATTCGAGAATATCCACTTGACCTCAAAGAGCCCGGAGCCTACAAGCACAGCCACGACAACGCCAGAGAAAAAAGTCAAATACACCACCTTCGCTAGTGACACTGTTGACTATGTGGTCAATAGCATCGGACACCCGATTGGTCTCAAAACCCAGTACGATTCCTCGTCGCTGAAACAGTACACAATCAAGCTCCGCAAACCTCAAGACGCTCTTTTAAAACGCAAATACAAGAATGCCATCAAGCAGCACGATACGTTAGATATGATTCAAGATGCAGTTAAGCTGGGGCTCGTTTCATATGCAGAGATTCTTGGACATGGGTTGAGTCATATATACCGAGGGTCTTCGACACTAGATGTGGGGAAAGGGTTTGCTGGTGGCCTGGGAGCGAGTAAGGAAAGGAGATGGGCTGGGCTGAGTGGAGATAAGGCATGAGATTAGCAACACTTGATAATGATATGTTGTGTACTCTAGTGTCTTCGAATTAGTCGTCGTGACTAAGAAGCCAAGTTTCGTTCTTCTCAAGTACACATATAGAGCTCTGGCGCGTTCTTCACACCTTGTTAGTAGTAGTAAGATCCAAGAATGATTAGTAACTCATGCATAAAAAGTTTGCCCATTTCTAGGACGCTGGATTGACAATACAACATCCTCTTGCTCAGCCTTCTATGTATCTAAAGCTGTGCAGGATGAAATAAAATGTGGATGTCTCAGTCCTAGGACACGTTTCCGAACCCGTACACAATCTTCCATCAGTCTTACAGCTTCAACTTCTTTGCCGCTTCCGTTCCACGTGAACGCCAAGTTGGCCAAGCTCGTCTGCGTGTCTGGGTGGTCAACTCCGAGCTTCGTCTTGCTCGTCTCCATGACTTGCACGTCCAGCTTTTTAGCATCATCCCACCGGCCATTCAGGTTCTACGCCAAGCCCACCATTGCCATCCCATCTAGAGTATCACTGTGTTCATCACCGAGTATTTTCTTTCGAACTTTCATTAAATAAACCGCCATGCTCTCCGTCTCTACACCTTTTCCCATTCTCAGGGCATACCATGCTGCGTTGTATAATATTGAAGCCCAGTCTAGTAAAGAATCTTGTTCCTTTAGCCTCTGTGCTGCTGCCGACCGCGCGTGCGGAAGGAGTTCTTGGCAACTGGCCCAGTTCTCGTATTCTCCTGTGGGGAAGTCGATAGAAAGTATCTTACAATAGTGTCACCTCCATCTTTCTAGCTAGCTGTACGAGTGCGTGCATTTCAAATGCGAACTGGATCTTGGAGACAGAAATAAACACGTAATTTCTCAGCACAAGCAAGTCATCCTTAAATTGATTACCACACCTATTGTTCGTCTCATTTCTTTCAGTGCTTTCACGATTATCTCTCTTGCGACGAAAGAGGTATGTTAGACGATGTCGTCGTGCGAGGTGCTGAGGCGAGAGGCAAAGTGGCCAAAAAGTCAGCCGGCTTTTAAGGCAATCAATCAATTGAGTAAAAACAATCAGCTTGAATATAGTCAACTTACAAGCTAGCTTATAAGCTGGGCTTATTTTTTTGACGATTTTGAAGTGAAGTTGCCAATAATAAGTGTGTTGTTTCAATGCTTTGCTTATTGTAATTTAATGCCTTGAAGCAAAAAAATCATATTTGATAAGTTAAAATTAAATAATTTAAAGCAATAGAATAATCAAAACTCGTCTTGAAGGCATTATTAATATACTAATTCTTTAATTCTACTAAAATTAGCATTGCAAACATGTTTTGCTTAACTTCGCTTGATAATATTAATGATATAGTTTTACAAGCTTTTAAAGTTTCATTTATAAGTATTATAAGTATTACAATTGACTTTTTTGCGCGTATAATGGCTTTAAGCAAAAAGCCGTTAATAAACACGCTTTTATTATTTTTTATAATTAAGAATTGCTATTAACGATTTGTGATTATATATAATAATTATTACGACTTTTTTAAGCTAGTGTAAAAAGAACAAAGCTTAATCGTATCGACAAAAGAGCCAAAAGTAGTATTCGTTGTGTATGTTTTGTGAATGCAACTTTACAATTGGCAGCCGGTTATATAAAGGGGTAATCAAGTCAGCTGACAAGCTCTCACGTGCCATTCTCACCACACTAATAAAAGATAATTTAAAAGCAAATTATTTTTATATTCTTTTGAAAAGTTGTTATTTAACGATTAGTTAATTAAGGCGTTATTTTTGCTTAAAGGCTTTATTCTTTTGTTTTCAACGAGTATGCTAAATTAATCGTGGCTTTAAAAAGTTAATTACATTTTGATACAATTTGCAAGAAATAAAAAACATACTTTTAAAGCGTGTAAATTATGTATATTGTTTTTTTATTTGTATTTTTAATACTAATTTATTTAAGTCATTATAATTCTTAATTTGTAAAAAGCAAAACTATAGTTTTTAATAGCAACTCTCTTAAAAACGCAATACAATATATAATCTTAAAGTACAAAGTTGTTACGAACCTACTTCGTAACTGTATCACGTGTGTCTTGGCTTTAAGGCTTAATAATCTTATTGCACAAAGAAGCCAAGACTAAGATAGAATCACGTGGTAATAAGGTCACGTGATGAACCAACAAACCGCTGAGGTTCAGTGATATAAAACGCCAAATCGCTAAGATTTGGCGATATTTAAGTACGAAAAGTTTTATATAAAACTAATACGTTTGTTATTAAATAAAAGCTTTGTGCTTAACTTAAAATAGTATCTTTACTTATACTTAGTTATTATGTTTAATTGTACGTAATACACCTACTTCTTAATTATTTGAGATTAATTTGCACACTTAGTGTTTGCATTAAGTAAATATTATAATTATAACACTTTAAGTATTTTCTTATTAAAAGTATCAATTTACGTACAACATATTTACCAAGAGATTCGCGTTTACTAAGGCATTAATAATCGTGCCTTCACTAACCACTTTTAATTATAAGCTTGTTTTAAAGCTCGCAATACTTAATAATTATCACGAGAATTAATAAAAGCTTAAAGCTTATTTAACCCAAGTCAAACTTTACATAAGATTTAACGATTATCAATTTGTTATCAAAAGTAATTAAGTCTTATAAGCGGCGTTCTCTCTTAAAAAAGCAGCATTTTATTGAATCAAGACTTTCTTAACCAATTATATTAAGAATAAAACCTTTAAGAGAGAAGTCTTGCGAATAATAATCTTTGAGTTTAAGAAAAAATTTTAAAGCTTCAAAGAATTTAAGGAATATATTTATTGTATTTTTAACAACATTAACTAAAAACAAATCGCAAAGCATTAAATTTAAAACCTTAAGCAAACTGGCGCGGCTATTGCTTATACTGCTTTTTTTTAGTAGTACGCTAATTAAACCAATTGAAACAACAAGGCGCTTAAGGCTTAGTACTACAAGGAGTTGAAAAATAAAGTAAAAAATAAAATTACTTAGTTTAATACTTTAAACAATCTTTAAGAACTCATTAAAATAACTATCAAAATTAATAATTGCAATTATAAGCAAACCCTAAAGAAGAAAAGCTAATACCGCTTAAGAAAACATATGCATTAAGATTAAGAAGTAAAGAAATTATTTTACCCTTAAGAGATGAAAATAAATGCAATGCACTAAAAGAAAAAGTTATTTCAAGAAAAGCCACGCAATGGTAAGCTGTTTAAAGAAGTTATGAACCAGCGTTGATGAGACAAGTTGTGCTTTGAATGCGGCCTATCAAGGCACATAGCCAGCTTTCATTAATAAAACGCTAAGCCGCAAGGAAGTTTTGCTAAGGATAGGCGATCGTCGTACGCCATAAGCCGCGACGATTACAACACCACCGGAATAGCCAAGCCTTCAAAGAAATAGCTCAATGCTATGTATCAACGCATGACTTCAAATGAGCTAGAGAAAGCTCATATTCACACTCAACTTGAGGAAGCCTTAAGCGATAAGAAAACCAAGCAGCTAGCAAAAGAACTTTAGAAGCTTAATATTAAGAATTAGCTTAATATTAAGAATTTACTACCAAAATCCTTTGAATGAGCCACGAAGCTTGAGAAGTTTAGCGCAATAAGCATAAATAATAAGAAAAGTAATATCAAGTATATAATTGCTTAAAAAGAACTTAAAGGTATTTAAATTAATAGCTTAAGTTATTAAAAACCTAAAACGAACTTTAAGAGTAAAGAGATAGCTTGAACTTCAAAGCCCAAGCCACTTAGTTTTCAACTTATGAAACTATTATACAACGAAATTTAAGAAGTTACTTAATAAGAGAACAATTTAGCGCTAAATATTAGTAGTTATTATTAAATAAATATTATTACACGCGTTATTTATAAAAAACTAAGCGCTATTGCAAGTAAAGAACTTTAGTGAGAAGAATACTACGAGGTAGTTTATAAAGGCTATTAATGAATTAAATAAAAGCAAATTAAGTATAAGAATATACTAAGCATGTACTTTTAAGTAATTTCAAAAGAATACGTATTAGTACTTGACTTGTAAAATTAATTAAAAATAGAATTATAATAAGAAGTTATAATAAAAGAAAAAAAAACACGCCTGTGAATTGATATTGCTAATAAGCTACGAAGCTATTATAAGCATTATAACTCAAATAATTATAAGAAGCTAAGGTTTTTGCACGTTTTTAATATACTTTGTATTATGCTTAAACAAAAATTATAAAGAAATGTTTTCACTAGCCAAGTATATTATAAGTACTTTGAAACTAAGTAGTTAATTACTATAAGCAATTAACATTTAATATTAAAAGTTAACATTAAGAAAGTAAAGCTTAAAACAATAGTGAACTTTGAAGCATAAGAGAACTTCATAGCTCTTGCTATTATACTTCAATACTTATTACTAACTAAAGTTAAGAAGAACGAGTATAAGCTAATACTTGCTAATAAAGAACTTGCTGCGCAAGGTTTAATTAATGTGCAAACAAAACTAATTTATATGAGAATTAATAAGCATTTTAAGTATATTTAATTTAATATTACGAAAATTAAGAAATACAATATTATTTTAAGGCTATTATGAATAAGAAAGCATAATCTTAATATTAATTGATGTATATTAAAAGTGCAGTTTAATAATTGTACGATTTGCTTTTAAGATAAAGTTAAAGCAAAACGCCTTAAAGAAATTAGCGCTATTTTTAAGAACAAAATAAAACACTAAAAATAAGTTTAAAACAAAACGTACTAATAATATACGCATAATTTGCAATATTATTTCATAAGAAAAAAAACAAAAAGGCCTTATTAAAACATTAAAACTATAATCATTAGATTAAGTTGATTAATAATACTAAGCCAATTGTTACGACTTAGAATCGTACTCTTGTATAATCGAATAGCTAAATTAGCCTCCAACCAATTCATGTAATCTTTTGAGCGCATTGGCTTAGTGATAAAGCTATTCATTTACCGGTTGTAAGCACTTGAATATAACGTTCTTACTGTTCGCGAATACTATGCGTACAAGCTCGTTGAGTTGGTATTAACTATGAAGTAAAGTCACAAGACAATTTGATTCTTTATAAAAATAAAGGCATTACAAGCAGTGGTAAATTGTAAAGTAAACTTGCTATATGAATTTAAGCACAAAGCTTTACTACTTAGGAAACTACTTTATTTATATAAAACCTTTGCTTGGCGTGCAAGCCATGCTAGCCAGCTTGCAGAGCTCGCTGCTAGCCCGCGAGCTCGTCTCGCAAGCTCGCATATCACGTGATCCTGGTCGCGAGAATTCGCGTGCTAAACCCTAGTACTAAGATTACATAATATAAGAGAGTACTACGGTAATTAAGAAATCCTAAGTGGGGAGTTTTCTTAAGAGTTTTTTTCTTTTAAAAGACTTCTTTTAAGAGCGGGTTTCTTTCTAAGCTTAAGGTTTCTCGACACCTCTCGCCTAAGAGCCCCTAAGCCTTAGGACATTCCTCCTAAGAGCCTAAGGCTCTTAGGCCAATTCGTAATACTATTCCTTTCTTAGCTTAGCGTGTTTCTACGCTTAAGTATATTAAAAGAAATATTAATAATTGCTTATGATTATTTTCTTTTTTCATTATACCACTCAAATGCTTAATTAAATGTGCTAATTATATTGCCCTAAGTTATGAAATTAATTTAATAAGAAGAAAAATGGCGCTTTGCACTTATTGCGAAAATACTAGCTTCGCGATTGCAAGGCAATGCGTCTCGCCTTGAGATCTTAAGCTTTTTTATTATAATTATTGCACTAAGATGTGCAAATCTTGCGATATTCGTAAGATTAATTATATACTAATAATGCGTAACTAAGAGAGTTTTAAGTCGCAAATTTTGAAGATGCAATAAAAGAAAAAGAAAATCATAACTAAAATTCTGTAGCTAAGTAATAGTGCTTTCTTTAGAAGCAAAAATAAAAGATAATTGCCACTAGTTTGAATTTAATAAATAAGCTTAATACTTTGAAGGCGCTAAAAAAGAAAAAGAAGAAAAAAAGAAAAGTAATGAAGATATAGTAGACTACTAAGCTGGCGAGCGCTAAGCGCCCTAATATCCTCGTTGACTTCTTATTCGACTCATCGGCCAACTTTTTTTTTAACTTTTTAAACTCGCTTTGAGCAAATTTGGGTTTTATTAATTAAAATTAATAAGCTTCTTAAGGCAGTTAAAAGTTAACTCAAACTCTTAAGTGTTCTTAGATAAAGAATAGTTTAATTCTTTTACTAAGTATTTAACTTGCTTTTTAAAATACTAATAGTTTAATAGTTCTTTAATATTATATTTCGCAAGTAAGTTAATTGATTTAGTAATTATCTTTCAGGCTAATAATACTCTTAGTATTGCTTTTTTTAGTAGTAATATGTGAAATATTAGAAATATCTTTTTTATTATTACAAGTAGTTAAAGCTTGTAATTTAACGATTTTTTGGTTTTCTTAATTTTAAAAAGTTTTGATTTCTTGTGATTTAATTTATTACTTAATTACTTTATATTAATGTTTTTTCGCAAAAGATAAATCTTATTCTTTTTTTGTAGCGTTGGCTTTTGACTATGTGCCTTGTTGTAGTAGTGCGTGTTTTTTTTTACTACGAATTGTAACTTTTGAGATAATTTTTAATGAAGTTTCTTAATATTTTGAACTTAAATACGTGCCACATTATTATTCACTTTTGTATTTAGTGATTTTTTATAAGCTTGTGGCTTATAGCCATGGTTGGCGAAGAAAGGCGTGATCTTAGTGATTTTTGTGAACAAGCTATTATAAGCAAACTTAGCTAGTGATAAGAGTTTTACTTAATTGTTTTAGTAATAATTAATACAATAACGCAAGTATACTTTAACAACTTGATGTATTTGCTTTTTTTTATTTATTAGTTTAAGAATAAAAAGTGGTTAATAGCTTTTGTTTAGTTCCTAAGAAGACAATTAAGGCTTTTTAGAATTTTAATGTAAACAACTTGTTTTTATTTAATATAATTTCTTTAAGCATTTTATGCTTAAATACTATTTTCTTAAAGTAAACCTATGTTAAGTTTTTAGTTATAAGAGTTTACTTAACTAGTACAAGAGTTATATACTTAGTAAGTCTTTTTATAATAACTAATATTATATTATAATTAACTTTTATAACTAAGTTCTTTAATAATAGTAGCGGTCTTATGAAGTCTTATAATATGAATTTTCAAAGTTCAAGTGGTATAAGTACTATAATCATTTGCTTATAAAGTGCGTACTAAGTAGGCTTGTTTTAATGCAATTATTACAGTTTTTAACCACTTCTTTAATTACGCCGCGAAGTTCTTTGCTTTAGTAGTTCTTCGAAATTCAAAGGTACGTTTTACGTATCTCTTAGTATTTATGCGCGAGAAGCTCATATTGCTTTTTAACGTACGCTTCGACTAAACTAAGCGAAAGTTATATTTTTCTATTGATACGCATAATTTCATTTTTAATAATGTTTTATTAAATTAGTTTCTTAGTTTAGTTTAATAATAGCTTATCTTTTTGCTAAGCAGCTTTTAAGGTGTTGTGCTAAAAACCTTTCAAAATCGATTTAATTGCTACTACTTCTTATACATTGAGTATTATGTTTTTGTTATTAAGTAGTTTTAGCAAAGTGGTCTTTTTATAAACCTTATTGTTCTTATAACTTAGTAATTTGCTTAGCGCATTAGCTTAAGAGTTGTTCTTTTTCTAAACATACTTAATAACTAAGTTAAATAAGGCAAATTCCTCAGCTCATTTAATCAACCTTTAATTATTAAAAACCTAGTAATAATAAAGGTATGAAGATTTATATAAGTAATATAAATAATAATTAGAAATTTGACTCTTTGCAAGTAGGTTTTCTAATGCTTAAGCGCTTTAATAATAATTATAAGTTCTTTCTTATAAATGTTATAATTTTACATGGCCAAGGATATTTTCTTAAAGTAATACGCTATCAAGTGTAGTTGTCTTTTCTTATTCCGCTGCAAGTGTGCTGCGCTAGTATAAGTATTAAAAGCATTAGTTTTAATAATGCTTTTTATTTCTTTACTAAAGTTGCAAAGTATTAGTTTTTTAATGAATTTCGCTTTGATTTATTAAAAGGCACTCTTTTTTAAGTTAAGTTAATAAGGGATTTTGCGATCTTTAAGTAGCCTTAAATAAACTATTGGCAAAAGTTAGCGAATTTTAAATAAAATTATATATTTTTAATGTTCTTTAGCAACTTTTATTCACGTACGGCTTTGATTTTCTCGAAATCAATGCTCATTTCTCTTGAGCGTATAATATTGCTTAAGAAAGTGACTTGTTTAGCCAAGAACTAGCACTTTGATAACTTTAATTAAAAGTTCACTTTTATTAAGACTCTTATGATTTGTTGAATGTGTTTCTTATGTTACTTAAAATACTTTAAAAACACTAAGATATTATTTAAGTAATAAATAACTATTATTTTAATATAATTCTTAAGGATCTTATTGTTTTGTGTTTAGTAAGTAGTGAGTATATTCATAAGTTCAAATGGTATAATTGTGTGCTTTTATAAGCTAAAAGGCAAAATAATGGCTGTCTTTTATTTATATCTCTTTTTGATTTAAATTAAATTAAATGTATTGTGCTAATTAAGCTTAGTGTATATTTTTACTTATATAGTAATTTCATTAGTTTTCTTGCAAACTTATTTGTTTTTTCTTGTGTTTTTTTCGTTGAGCAATGCAAGCCAATATAACTTAGGATTTCAAATAATGAAAATGTTTCACTTTTTAACAAAAGCTAAGCTCATAAAGCGTCTCATGGCTTTTAAGTTAATTAATGCCTTGGTCTCAATGCCAACTAAGAAAACAATAAGAATTAGTTGGTTTGCTTCTCTTATTACCGCTAGGTTTAAGCGTCTTAATGCTATAATAACACGTTGTTATTATTCTTTAATAATCTTTCTCGTGGTTTTGTTTATTTCACGTTACAACTTGTTATTATAACTAATTAAAGTGTAAAGCGTTTTCTCTTCAAAAATTGCCAGTCCTTGAATCTCATCAACTCTTATACAATGAATTAATATTAGTTCATAAAACTATTGTTTCTTTTTTTAATAGCGCTTATTCTTGGTTTCTTATAAAAGTTCTTATGTATCTTTAACTTGAAAATAATCATTTAATAGTTTTAGTACATAAGGTTTCTTTTCTTTTCATAAGTTAATTATATAACGTTTTAACTTGTTTTTAATGTTTTAATTATTTTCTTAGAAAATTATAATCTTAAAGTCTTAATAAATAATAATGCACTTTTTTAAGTATTTTAAGTAGTCGTAAGTTTAATTAACTTTAGTCAAGTACGACTTGCTTTTAAGAGTCAATTTCTTTTAGTATTATACTCTTTAGTTATTAGTAAAACTGCTAAGAGTTCAAATCTTATTTAAAGATAATAGTAAGTTATAATTATAATTATTTATATCTTTATTTCAAAGAACACAACTCTCTTGCTTTAAGTCTAATAACTTAACTTCTTTGTTATTAAGAGCTTATTTCTTGTTAAAGGGTTTTACATAACCTTTATTGCAAAGAGTCACTTGCAAATCTCATTTGGCGGCAGCGGCCTTTTGATACTCGGGTTCTTGCTCGACTAGTTTCACCTAGCGTTAAGACAACCCACTTGATTTCTTTTAAAAGTAATCTTAAGTAAGATATTTTAATTTGCTATAATTATAGCACAAACTCTCTTTGCGCTGTTTTTATTTTTTCTTTTGTTTTTTTGTTTATTTACTTTTGCTTTTCTTAGTTTTATTTATTTAGTGATTTTCTTAGTTCTCTTAAGAGCTTCTTTCTCTTAAAAGACTTCTTTTAGGAGCAGGTTTTTCCCTAAGCCTAAGGTCTCTCGACACTTCTCGCTTGAGAGCCCCTGGGCCCCAGGACATTCCTCCTAGGAGCCTAAGGCTCTTAGGCCGATTCGTGACATTGAACTCTTATCGTTACAAATGAATTGATTAATACAATCGCTACCTTTTGAATTTGATTAAACTAGTGAAAAAATGCAATTGAAATTTGATTATTGTTTAAGTTTTTTGTATCACATAATATTACACTTGCGCCAAAAAAGTGCAAATATAATTTAATAATATTAAGTATATTAGCGAAACCATAAAGAATTATAAAGAATTATATAAGTTAAAGAAATCTTAGTAATCACTTGATAAACGTAGTAGCGGCGCTTATTAATTTTGCGAACGAAACCAATTTAAAGATGAAGTAATATTACGACTCAGAATTATACTCTTATATAATTGAATAGTTGAATTAGCCTTTAATCAATTCATATACTCTTTTAAGCTCGTTAGCTTGGTAATAAAGTTATTTACTTATTAATTGCAAGCACTTGAACTTTTATCGTTATATTAATCTTTTAATTATTACAAGGGTATTTAATAAAAAACTTAATAATAATTAAATAATATATTAACAAGAATGTAACTAAGGGCTTTATTTAAGAATTCAAATTCTTATGAGAATTTAATGTTTTCTTCGCGAAAAAGAAAAATAGTAAACAAAGAATATGTATTAATTATTAATAACTAAATAACACTACTAAGAAGAATTTATACACCTTATTATTAGCTAAAAAGTTAAGAAATAAACTTAGTGAAGTTAAGATTTTTACTTAGCTTAACTTGTGAAAAGCGTACAACCTTATAAAAAATAATTAAAGAAAAAGAATAAAAAATAATATTTTGCACACGTTTTAATTATTACGAGTATACAATTATGCCTTTTAAAATAACTAAGGCACTTGTTACATTTTAATATTTAATTAATAATATTTTAAAGTAATACTTGAATATAACTTGTATTTACTACTTAAACAACATTTTAGTTTACTTTAAGATTAAAAAGTAATACGTAAAAAACGTAATTATTATTTTTAAAAAACTAAAGACAATATATATGCTTCTTAAACCAAAGAAATGCTATTTTCATGTAAATAAAATTGTGTTTCTTAGCTACGTAATTATTATCATCAAATTAGTTATGAATTTTAAAAAAAATCAAAGCAATTATTAAATAAACTAAACTCACAAATATTAAAAAAGTATAATTTTTTCTTAGATTTTATTACGATCTCTTGAGCCTTATATTTTAATCGAAACGAGCTTGGTATCGCTCGTAACATCGCTTTAGCAACGCGATTATAGCGCTAAGCTTAATTAAAAGAACTTAATCGCGAAAATGCAATATATTAATGTGAATAGCACTTAATCATATTATACTTAATCGGAAAAGGCTAAGAGGCTTTCTTATGTATTTATAATTGAGTTTTCTTTTACAAAGAGTTTTCTTTTTCTTTTTGTTTTTTCTTTTTGATTTTGAGCGTAGTATTAGGCTCAAATACAAAACTAAAGTCTACTCGTTGTATTAATGTTTTACTAATCGTAACATAAGAAAAAACCAATACCTTTTTGTTATAAAGCGTTGTATCTTACTCGGTTTTGCGCCTTGTTAACTTGTTCTCGTAGTAAGTTAATAATAAGCTTTAATACCTTAGCTTATTTAATAAATAAGTACTTTTTTGTCTTAGTAACAAACCATTCTAAAGAAAGCTAAATATTTTCTCGTAATTAACTTATTTTATTATAACTTAACACGCGCTTTTGTTTTAAACTTATATTTAATTAACAAATTAATTAATAATTTTAAACACTTTTTAACCTCGCTTTATCACTATTATTGACTTCTTCTTCTCGTTAACAAAGCTTCAAAGAAAAAAGTGCTTTTTTACAACTAAGATTTACTAATACTTTTACTCTTTTAATTAAAACTCTTACAAAGGAATTTAACAACTTTAAAGAGTTCGACTTGAACTTTGAAAATAAATCCCAAAACTTCTTCAACGCATTATCAAAGCCTATCAATATGAAGAGTCTTATCTTCGCTCAATAAGCAAAAGTAAATCAACTAATTAAGAACTTCATTAGCTTTATTATCGCCGCCGTTATCACACAAGTCTTTACTTAGTATGCTATTAATAATTTGCGTTTAAAAACTTGCACTTTTTTCTCTTTCTTTGATTAGTCAACACATACTTTTACAACCAATCTTTAGTCAATCGCCGATTATTATTTCTCAAAGCTAAATATGTCGATTTCAATTATAAAGCCTTTTATGATTAAGTACTCACGATTCTCTTTTAAGAACTATAAGAGAAATATTAAATATAATGCTTAAAAAATGAAGGTAAAGCTATTTTTAAAAGAGTACTTTAATAACTTTAAGAGTGGAATATTCTAAGTTAAGACTTACTTTTGATGTATTATTAGCGAAACTAAAACTATTATTTTTAACACATGAATTTAAATTATATTAGAATCTTTAATATTACAATTAACGTATTAAAAGCGTTAAACTAGCGATTTTTTAATCATAATAAAGTTCAAGCTATTAAGAGATTATATAATTAACTTACTATGAGTAACATAATATACAACGAATTCCAAGTCAAATTCATGTTATACGCTATTATAAGCAAAATCGCTCGTGCTCGCTAATTTAAGAATATATATAAGAAAGTATTCTCAACTCTTAAATGCATAATTTGCATTAAAAAGTATAAAATAAATAGTAATTATATTACTTTTAATAAGTTTTTAATTATTGCAAATTAAAAAAGTCGTAATATTACGTTAAAGAAAGTTATTTCAACTCACAAAGCTTAGTTTAACATAGTCTTCAATATCAACGATTCGCGCAACATCTTAAAGAAAAACAATTAGTGTTTTACTTCGCTTACCTTTGCTTTTCACGCATAGAAATCGTCGACTTCAAGACAGTCGTCGAATGTCCGCTAGCGTACGCTCTCCCCCTCGCTTGTTTTGCGCCGACCGAAGTCTCTTGTGCTCTCTCTTGCACTTAAAGACGTTTCTTTCGATACTTGTCTTTATTGCAATAAGACCGGTCATTAAGCGAGCAATTATCCCAAGCATTGTAAAAACTAAGCTCTTAATAAGTTAATTTTCAAGCTAATCGTTGGTAAGAACTTAAAGATTAATAAGCTATTAAAAAACTCCTAAGCTATAACAAAGATTCACACCTTAGCATAAGCCACGACTTGTAAAAGAACTTAATATTTAATTTTCGTGCTTTTATTAGAAAACAACAATTCTTAATTAGTATTAAATTAGAAAAAAAATTAATTCTTTATTAAAACACTTGCATATATTAATAGCAAAGCTAATATTTTTAGTATTATTAAAACCTCTTTTGTATATCAACTTATTAAGCAATTTAATATTTCTTTTGTATTTTTTCCTTAGCTAATTATTTCAATTAATTACAATAGCAAGAAAAGCAAGCTAATTAATACAATTATTTTACTTACTTTAACAATTAACCACCGGTGAATCAACTTCTCTTTCCTAGTGATTAACTTAGGAAACACTAACGTTTTAATTAACTAGAAATTCCTAAAACATTACGACTTAAAGCGATTGTATACAAAGAACCGCAATCAATTAAAGTAGTTATTAAATATGTTAATTTAGTCGTACTTTAATTAGCAAGTTTTTATTAACATTAATCATTTTAATAAGCTAATCATTAAGTCTTACTAGCTTAATGCAAAACAAATAAATGCTTTTATAAACATAAATAATTATTATTAAAAGCAAGCCAAGATTGCAGTACTTAACAACTTTCCTAAGTTAAAGGCCTTTGTACAACTTATCGCCAATGCCTCGTTAACTTAATTCTTAAGTTTTACTAAAGAAGTTAAAAAGCGACTTCAAGTTATAAAAAATCAATTACAATTTTTAACATCTCGTAATTTAAAATTATCATTGAAGAATAAAAACACTCGTGAAGTCTTCTTAGCAAATTACTAATTAAAAGCACTTACTACGAAGATTTTCTTTATATTAGTAGTAATAATATTTACAACGTATTTTCAACTTAAGAAAACTAAAAAGAATAAGATAAAAATCTTCGTGGTATTAGTGCATAAGATTAATTAAAAGCTAATTCGCCGTTGATGAAAAACCTTAGATTAGTTAAGTGTTAAGCTTGCATTAATAAATAAAAATTTGTTTTCAAAGAAGGCTTTAAAGGCTAAATACACGCAAGACGACGAATTAGTAAGTAAGAAGCTTTTAATAGAATATTAAAAGTATGCTTTTCTTTTCTCACGGCGAGTTTTCGACAAGCTATTAGCGCATTACTAAGATGTAAACCACTAAATCGAGCTTACTAAGAAGAACAACTTGTTCTTTGAATTTCTTTAGCATATAACAAAAAAACAATTATCAAAAACTAAGCGATATATTATTAACAACTTACACAAGGGTTTCATTAAGCCCTTTGGCGCATTATATGCGACTTTTATTCTCTTCGCTAAGAAAGCCAATAGTAGTTTTTATTTATGTATTAATTATTAAAAGCTAAATGCCTTTTCAAAAAAACTTATATTTAATTCTTTTAATTAATAAAATAATAGCACGCATTTATAAAATAAAGGTTTTTATAAAGCTTAATATTTAATAGGCTTTTTATTATTTTTGCATATTTCCCAAGAGTAAAAACTACATAATGTTTTGCACTTGATATAGCACATACAAATATAAGATTTTTTTCTTTGGCTTTATAAAAGACTTGGCGACTTTTCAATGATTTATTAATAACATTTTAATAAAGCACTTAAACAACTTTTACGCGGCTTATATAAACAACATTTTTATATATTTGTTAACTCTCAAAAATTATAATTGTATTGCACGACTTCTTATAATACTTATTAAAAAGAATATTCTCTTCGTTTTTAGTAACACTTGTAAAAACGCTTAAGAGACTTTCTAAGAAACCCTTTAATTTGCGTTGGTTTTTCGCTACTACGATCTTACTAAGCAAACACGACTAAAAACTAATTCTTTTAATGAAGTTATTCTTAAGATTTTATCTTAACTTCAAAAAAACAACACCTTTTACCTTATAAAGTACTTCTTTGAAATTATAATAAATCCTAAGCTTAATTACTTAATTTATAATAAAAAAAATGCTTATAATTTTTTGATTATTTAAGTAATATTAATTAAAACTCTTAAGTACTTAAAAGACTGTTTTTATTTATACGAATTACTAAGCCTTAAAGTACTTTATAACTACTAAGAACCTTATAACTAAGCAAGCTTAATAAGCTAAGTTTTTTACAAACTTTTATTTTATAATTATGTATTATATTAAGACAATTAATACGTTGACTAATACTTTGTTTTAACGAGATTAAAATATCACGATTGCAAAAGCATATAAGCAAGTCATTTGCAATCAACAAATAATTCTAATAAAAAAATTAACTTACGAGTCGTTAGTAATTTTCAGCTCTTTGCTATCAATCTTATGAATACTTATATTAACATTATAAAAATCATATTCTTAGCACTTATGAAAGCCTCAATCTTAGAGAATAAATTAAAACTTAAGCTAAGCGCAAAAGTACTAATAAACTTAAAGACTCTTATTACGAAAAAGCTTAACTTTAATTTTATAATAACTTATAATATCGCGAAATATAATGTTATTAATTAAGTGCTTTTAGCTAATAAGTCTTCGCCTTCGCTAAAGCTTCTTTAATAAAAGGCTAAAAAATAAATACTAAATTACAAGCTAATAAACGATAAGTTGCTTTTTCAAGAATACTTAAAAGTGCGTTTAAAATCGCCAAAGCTTTGCATAATACTAATTCGACATATGCACCTTTAATCGTTAATAGCATATGCAAAAATTAAAAAAATAAAAGCTTTACTTAATTACAAGTATTATTAAAATGGCCTTATTATAAACATAGCTTAATATGTAGTAAACTACAATTGCTTTCAACAAAAGACTAAAAGAAATAAAACACTTGGTTTCTTACATCTTTTATTAATATTCGCTTAATTATATTAGTATCTTACAACGAATTTGACGAAGTTATTACTAAATTAACACAACTATAACTTCGCTATGATTATTATAAATCACTTGTTTAAAAAACTAGTTTTAATATTTTGTAACGATATAATTACTACTAAGAGTATAATTAATTTTTTTCTCATTTATTAAACTCGCTATTTTGGCATATCGAAGTTTATTATTTCAAACCAAAACCCTCAATTCGTTTTTACCTTTTAAAAAAAGTATTGTCAAATTTTAAGTATTAAGATTAAGCTAATAATAACGTATAATTCAAACGTAAACAACCAAATGAAAATAACAAACTAATATATCAAGCAATAACTTCGCTTCTTTTGCTACTACTACTAAAATAATTAAAGTAATCTTTTGCTTATTATGAATATTACATAGCTTACTTTGTTTTACGATTCTCTTAATAACTTAACTTCTTTTTAATTGCTTAATGATATAAAGCTAAGAATCTTTTGAAACTTAATAAACTTAAAATCATTAGCTACGGTAATAAAGAAACTCAATCGCGAAAAGGCTTTACAAGTAGCCTCACGTATAAAGAAAGTTACAAAAATAACACAATTATTACTAAAAGCTTAATAAGAAAAATAAAACAATTAACTAATTGCAATTAACGTGTCGTTAACTAAAACATTAGCGACTTAATATTAATTAATACTTAAAACTAAAATATTAACAAGTCTTTAAAAAAGCTCTTTAATAAGTAATACAACTTAATTAAAGTAATCGCTAAAAAGAGAAAAAGTTGAAAAGTTAAGTTTTCAAAGAATTAGTTAATTTATTTCGTTTTTCACTTGCACTCGCTTCGCAAGTACGTTAATAACCTCTTGCCGAGACAAGTCAAGGCTACGCCGGCACTTATTTAATTATTGCTTGAGCAAAATGAGTAGGAAATTGAAAGCATTCTTAGCTTTAAAGTTATGCGAAATAAGTTATTTTATTGCATTAAGTAATTAAGCGCTAATAAAGACTTAAAGTGGTACTCATTTTTGAATATTATAAAAATTTCGCATATAATTAAACGATTTTACTTAAAGCATCTTAATGTTAAGAGCTCGTTAAGAGCTTTCTCAAAGTAATTAAAAGCTTATAATATTAATATTAATAACTACAACGACTTAGAAGAAAATACAACTATGATTGTAATTACGCGAACGCAGTTTTTTAACAAGAGAAGGTAATGTTACGATCTTTTAAGCCTTGTATTTTAATCGAAACAAGCTTAGCATCGCTCGTAGTATCGCTTTAGCAATGCAATTATAGCGCTAAGCTTAATTAAAAGAACTTGATCGCGAAAATGCAATATATTAGTGTAAATAGCGCTTAATCATATTATGCTCAATTGAAAAAAGCTAAAAGGCCTTTTTATGTATTTATAATCAAGCTTCTTTTTTGCAAAGAGTATTTTTTTCCTTTTTTTTTTTTTTTTTTTGATTTTAAGCGTAGCATTAAGCTTAAATACAAAGCTAAATTTTACTCGTTGTATTAACTTCTTGCTAGTCGTAACAAATTTATCAATTTCTACAAGTGATTTATTAAAAGCTACTTAGAAATTGCAAGGTTATTTATAAAGTCAACTTATAAGAATAAAAAGTTTCATTAAACGAATAAAATTAAAAAAGCTTTTTAAGTCTTAAAGAATATCTTCACTAAGAAACTCGTGCTTATTGCTTTTACGCTTAATAAGAAAATACAAGTGAAAACAAATTTCTTAAATTACGTTATTAAGATCGTACTTAGCTAATCAAGTGAAAACGAAAAATAATAATTAATTGTATACTACTTGCGAAAACTATTACTAGCAAAACTTAAGTATAACATATATAATAAGAAGTTATTAGTAATTATAAACGTAGTACGTAAGTAAAAGGTTTATTTTAAGAGCGCGGCTTACAAAGTACAAATTTTAATAAACTATAAAGATTTTATTTACTTTACTACCACTAAAAAACTAAATCAATAATAAGTTTAGTAGTATAAAACACTTTTTATAATTAAGCTTTAAATTTCTTATATTAAGGGAATACAAAACGCTAAGACTAATGCTTTTAATTAAAAACCAAAATATCTCGAAAACAAAACACACGAGTTGCACATTATACTTAAAAAGAATAGTAATTTATTAGTAGTTAACTACAAGTAACTAATAGCGATTAGCTAACTAATATTTAAGAAACTTTAAAAAGAATACATTAACGACTTAATTGTAGCTAAGCAAAAGAAATAACTGAGCGAAGAATTTTCTTTTTCTTTAAATAAAACTCTTTTGTACTAAGAACAAATTTACGTTCTTATTAAAAACCAAACGAATTTCATTAAATAACATCATAAGGCACTTACTTATAAGCACTAAGGGATAATTAAAACGTTATTAAGGTTCTCTTGAGAATACTACTTCTTAGGAATAAGAAAAGTAGTTAAGAATGTGATATTATTATGCAATATATGCATTTAAAACAAAGCAAACTATTATGCTTTGTATAAGCTTATAAAATCGCTAGCAATATTACCACGCTTATGAAAGTTAATTATATTAAACTTCGTAATTAAACTATTACTTTTAATAAACCTAATTATAAGAATTAAATACAACTTAATTTATGTAATTATAAATAGGTTTACAAAGTACGCGTATATAATACTAATACTAAGAACCTAAAGTACGCTACAAATGACATAAGTATTCTTCAAAATAATCTTTGCGAATTATAAAATACTAAATAAGATTATCTTAAATAAAAATAAGCTTTTTACATTAAAGTTTTTTAAAACTTTAATTGCACTTTTAAGAATAAAACAAAAAATATTAATAATCTTTTACTTGCAAACGAATACATAAATAAAACAAATTAATTAAATAATAAAATTATATCTTTATTACTACGTTAATTACAAACAAAACAACTAAGTTTAATTAATTTTACTTGCTTAGTTTGCATACAATAGCGCAAATTAAAAAACTATTAAAGTATCGCCGTTTTACGCGAATTACAAATATAACTCAATGGTATACAACACACTAATTACGAGTCAAGAAACTACGCAAAAAGCCATGCTTCAAAGGAATAAGCTAAAGTAATTACATAAGAAACTATTCAATGATATTTTATTCATTGCATGCAAATTAATCATTTACTATAATAAAAAGCATAACATAAAATCAACGCTGAAAAGAGAAATAAAGTTTACTTACTTTAAAAAACTATTGCAATTAAACAATCAAATTATAAGCTAAATTATAAAAAGTTAAGACTATTTAAAATTGCAAAAATTAAAAAACTAATTAGTTTTTAATTAATACTTTATTATACAATGAAACGATTAGCAGGCTGCTGTTTTCGAGGGTTTTGGTCGCTGTTTTTGGGGGTTTGCTAACTAGTTTTGAGCTAATTTCACACCTCATTTCTTTTTACCGCGCACCTCGATTTAGGTATCGTAGGCCGTGCACTTGGAGAGCATCACTCCTCTTCTTCTTGTCTCACTTATTACTTCTTCTTCTCTTCCAACTTTTCACTTGGTAGCCCCTCAAATCTTGCGAGTGCCAGAAATAAATCACTGTGATTACTCTAACCTAAGTATAAAGGACTGGCACCTCCTTTTGTACCCTCCTTTGTTCTTATTGCCTACTTCCAAACTAATATTATCTTCCTCGTCTCTTAATATTCCCCGTTTCAATCCCTTCTCTTCTTTATCTCTTTATCTCTTCTTCCTCGCCTCTACTTTGTTTCTTCTTCACACAGCCTCTTCTCCCCACACATATGTCTATGCCTTGAGCGAAATATAGTGAAGATATGCCGACACTTCATAATAAGAGCACCTTTGATTTTGACACGAACAGCTTATTTGATAACGAAGCAAACTTTGAAACTAATACCGACTTAAATAGCCTCTTAGCTAAGGAGAATAGTGACAACGATAACGATCTTTTTAATGATAAAGTACGACATTTTTTAAAGCACTACCGCGCTAACGCTGCAAATCTTAACGTGTAATGTCTTTAACAAAGGCGATACAGCCTCAAGACGTAGGCTTAGCTTGATTAGGTGAAGAAGCACTATGAATAGTATAAGTAATATTTATTTTACTTGCATTAAAGAGATTTAATTAACTTGTGTTTTGCATTTAGATATTGCACTTTTTAGACTTGGAATTTAGTGAAATACTACGACGAAATCTCTTTCTAATTTATTCACGGCTTTTTAAGCTGGGTATGCAATTAACAACAAAGAAAAGGTGGCCGAAGGCGGCTAGGAATCAAATATGCAAGCTTGCTAAAGACATTTCGAAAGTGCTACCTAATAATATACAAGATTAAAATTAAGAGAAAGATTAATCTTATAATTTAAGTAAATAGTTAAAATGTAAGCCTTTGCATACCTTTTAAGGTTGTAGTATATGCTAATGAGATGTTTAAGTTGTTAAAATCGTAGTAGTAGAAAAGAACCTTGATTTTACAAAGTAGCTAAGTGCAATCATGTATACGAAGAATCTAACTAAATTCGCGCGAGTGCTTTTAACTACGACCAAGATGACTTTTGATATTGAATGGCTTTGAGTTTAGCTCATTTTATTCTGTTGGCTGGCAGGTATTACAAGCAATTAACTGAAGGCTTTAGTTGATCTTTGGTATCGATACTTAAAGTTGACTTTAATTTGAGATCCTAATAAAAAAGATTATCCTCGTTTTTTTGTTAAACTAACGCTCGAATTCACAAAAGGATTTCTCGGCTTAAAAGATATGTACGTTCCCTTTCTTCGCTTTTAGTTACACTAATTTACTTTGCTAACTTTGCTAAAAATAAATCCAAAATTCCCAAGATTATTTATGATTTAACTCTTATGCTTAGCTCGCATGTCTTTCTTCTCGGCATGCTATTTAAGACTTGCGCATTTAAGTCTTCAAGGATTGATTGCCTGGAAAGGTTATACAGCCTCAAAGTCCTTAAGGGACTTAATGAGCAGCTATTGCTACTACGAGACGAGATGAACGATGAGTTCATCTTTTGCAAGGCGGTTCGTGAAGCACAAGGCGTTCGTATTACTTGCGAGCTACAGCTTTCATTTAGGTCGATATGGTACTAAATAAAGGTAAGGGGCGAGATTACCGGCTTTGGTTAGGTGTTAAAGCTTTACAATCTCCAAGATGGTGCATGTAACGTTCCTGCCGTTCGCTGGTACTGTGCGTACAGGCTCGTTGGGTTGGTGTCACGGTCGCAATGTTCACTTGATGCAAACACTGGGTGTGCGGGGTTAATCTCGGATAATTAAGAAGTAGGTGTATTACATACGATCAAAGATAGTAACTAAGTATAAGTGAAGATACTATTTTAAGTTAAGCACAAAGCTCTTATCTAATAGCAAACGTACTAGTTTTATATAAAACTCTTTATACTATGGATTCCCTTGAATTATTGTAATTCTTTAGAATTTGAATTATTATAAATTACTACAAGCTATTGTGATTTATTACGTGATTTAGTTTATATCCTAGCTTCTCTATGCAGCATAGCTACCAAGCCTTAGGGCCAGGACGCACGTGATACCTCCTACCGAATAGGTTCGTAATACTATTTCCTTTCTTGCTTAGCGTAGTCTCTACGCTTAAGTATAACAAAGAAAACGTCGTTACAAGCTCATAGCCGTCTTTTCTTTTTACTATGACTTTTAATAGTAATAAAAAGAAACTTAAAGTTATTGCCTTTGCTATTAAAATTAATAAAACTAGTAAAAAGATATTTTCTTATGGTTTTTGCGTTTAAACTCAAAAGCGCTGTGTAGCGGTCGGCCTCAAGTTGTCTTGCTGTTTCAAGTGTGTTTATTATTGCAAAACGAATTGTAATTTTATAAAGAAGCTTTCTTTAGTAGGTAATTAAGTCGCGCTAAAATACTAGCATTAGAAATTGCAAGATAAAAAAGATAAAATAATAATAAAAATTATTTATTTAAACAAAATAAAAAAGCTTTTAAATAAGAAAAAAGCGCAAATAATCAAGTTAAGTTTATTGACTTTAGAGGAGCTTAATGCTTGCGAGAGGGAGAAAAAGGCGGAGCTTGCTTGGCTCGAGGCTAGCGCCGCAAGCCTCGAGCAGGCGTTGTTTTTCCTTGAGTCCCCAAACGTTAATCCCAAGGCCTTTATTAGCTTGCCTAATTCCTTTTAGGAAGGTTTGAATTTCGCTAGTAAAAGCGTTGAAGTATCTCAAGGTAGTAGAAATTAAATTTGAGTTCTTAAGTATTTGTAACGTTCCTGCTGTTCGCGGGTACTGTGCGTACAGGCTCGTCGGGTTGGTATCGGCGATGAAGTATATTCACAAGACAATTCGGTTCTCTATAGGAATAGAGACGTTACAAGTAGTAGTAAACTATAAGGTAAACTTATTATATCAATTTAAGCACAAAGCTTTACTAACTAGGAAACTATTTTACTTATATAAAACTATGATTTAATGAGATCCTTGGATCCTTAGATCCCTAGGATCCCTAAATTCCTAAACCTCACGAGGAATCCCCAGGCTCCAAGGATCCCCTACGTGACCTGATCTTGGCTTCTTTATGCAGACTAAGCTGCCAAGCCTTAGGGCCAAGACCCACGTGATTCCTCGAATCGTGACACTATCCTCCTTTCGTCGCTAGCGTGTCCCTACGCTCTAAATAAGACAAGGAAATATCGACGATTGCCAACGGTCCTCTTCTGCATTCATCATGCCTTCAATAAACCTTCGCCGCCCAACGCCTAGCGTGGCGCAAAAGAAAAAAAAACAACGGATTGCCCTGGCTCTGCGCATCGAGGGCGTGGCGCATTGCGCAAAGTGCTGTTCCTACTATCGGGGCCGCTCGCGTGCCTGCTATCTAAACTTATTGCAATCCAAGCGGTGTTTTGAGTGCATACGGGCGAAACGAGATTGTGACTTCTCTAGGTATTGCAAGTTATTTGCAGGCTATTTTGTTTGTTGGTTTTTCTTTGGCAAGATGCCGGCCCGCTTTTGTTTGCTTACCCCTTCTTCTAAACCAGAGGGTTTCTTTCCAACCCACTGATTGCTTGCCTTTAAATTCGAGCGTTTTTCCTTCCCAAGCCCCGAGTTGGTAAGCGCCGAGCGTCCTAATAACCTCAGTTTCTTCTTGTTCGACGATTTCCTCTTTAACCTTGAGGATCCCTTTTGGGCAAGTCTAAGTTTTCCTAATGAAAACTAGCAAGCTTCTTAAGGCAGTTAAGAGTTAATTTGAACTTCTAAGTGTTTTTAAATAAAAGGTAGTTTAATTACTTTACTAAGTACTTAACTTATTTTTTTAAAATACTAATAGTTTAATAATTCTTTAATATTATACTTCATAAGTAAGTTAATTAATTTAGTAATTGTCTTTGGGGCTAGTAGTACTTTTAGTAGTGCTTTCTTTAGCAATAATATGTGAAACACGAGAAATATCTTCTTTATTGTTGCAAGTAGTTGAAGCTTATAATTTAGTAGTTTTTTAGTTTTCTTGATTTTAAAAAGTCTTAATTTCTTATAGTTTAATTTATTGCTTAATTGCTTTATGTTAATGTTTTTTCGCAAAAGATAAATCTTATTTTCTTCTCGTAGCGTTAGCTTTTAACTACGTGCTTTGTTATAGTAGTGCGCATTTTTTTTCGCTATAAATTGCAATTCTTAAGATAATTCTTAATGAAGTTTCTTAATATTTTAAACTTAAATGCGTGTCGCATTGTTGTCCACTTTTATATCCACTAATTTCCTATAAGCTAACGGCTTATAGCCATAGTTGGTGAAGAAAGGCGTGACCTTGGTAGTCTTCGTAAACAAACTATTATAAGCAAACTTGGCCAGTGGTAGAAGTTTTACTTAATTATTTTATTAATAATTAATATAGTAACGTAAGTATACTTCAACAACTTAATTTATTTGTTTATTTTCTTCATTAGTTTAAGGATAAAAAGCAATTAATAGCTTTCATTTGGTTCCTAAGAAGGCAATTAAGGCTCTTCAAAATTTTAACGTAAATAATTTATCTTTATTTAATACAATTTCTTTAGGAATTTTATGCTTAAATACTACCTTCTTAAAGTAGACCTATGCTAAGTCTTTGGCCGTAAGGGTTTATTTGACTAGTACTAGGGTTATATACTTGGTAAGTCTCTTCATAATAACTAGTATCATGTTATAGCTAACTCTCGTGGCTAGGTCCTTCGATAGTAGCAGCAGCCCTATAAAGTCCCATGAAATGAATTTCCAAGGTTCGGGTGGTATAAGTACTATGATCATTTGCTTATAAAGTGCGTGCCGGGTAGGCTTATTTCTGATGCAGGCATCACAGTTTTCGACCACTCTCTTAACTACGCCGCGAAGCCCTTTGCTCCAGTAGTTCCTTAAAATCCTGAGGTACGTTTTATGTATCCCCTGGTGTTCATACGCGGGAAGCTCATGTTGCTTCTTAACGTACGCTTTGATCAGGCTAAGTAGAAGCTATACTTTTTCGTTAACGCGCATAATCTTGTTTTTAATGATGTTTTATTAAATTGATTTCTTAGTTTGATTTAGCGACAGCCTATCCTTCTACTAGGCAGCTTTTAAGGTGTTGTGCTAGGGACCTTCCAAAACCGGTTTAATTGCTACTACTTCTTATACGTTGAGTATCATGTCCTCGTTGTCAAGTAGTTTTAGCAGGGCGGTCTCTTTGTAGATCTTATTGTTCTCATAACCTAGTAACTTGCTTAGCGTATTAGCGCGAGCATTGTTTTTCCCTTAAACATACTTAATAACTAGGTTAAATAAGGCAAGTTCCTTAGCTCATTTAGCCAACCTTTAATTATTAAGAACCTTAGTGGTAGTAAAAGTATAAAGATTTATATAATTAGTGTGAATAATAACTAAAAATTTGGCTTCTTGTAAGTAGGTCTTCTAGTGCTTAAGTGCCTTGATAATAGCCATGAGTTTTTTCTCATAGATATTATAGTTCTGCTTGGCTGGGGACATCTTCTTAAAGTAATACACTACCGAGTGTAGCCGTCCCTCCTTGTCTCGCTGCAGGTGTGCTGCGCCGGTGCAAGTATTAAAGGCGTTGGTCTTGATAACGCTCTCTACTTCTTTATTGAAGCTGCGAAGTATTGGCTTCTTAACGAATTCCGTCTTAATTTATTAAAAGGCTTTCTTACACTTGTTGTCCTAGTCAAAAAGCACTCCTTTCTAAGTCAAGTTAATAAGGGGTTCTGCGATCTTCAAGTAGCCTTAAATAAACTGTTAGCAAAAGTTAACAAATCTCAAATAAAATTGCATATTTTTAACGTTCTTTGGCGACTCTTATTCTCGTACGGCTTTGATTTTCTTGGGGTTAATGCTTATCTCTCTTGGGCGTATAACATAGCTTAGGAAGATGACTTGTTTAACTAAGAATTGGCATTTTAATAGCTTCAGTTAAGAATCCACTTTCATCAGTGCTCTCATAACTTATTAAATGTGTTTCTTATGCTGCTTAAGGTACTTTAAGAACACTAGGATATTATTTAGGTAATATATAACTATTACCTTAATGTAATCCCTTAGGATTTTATTATTTTGTTTTTAGCAAGTGGTGAGTGCGTTCGTAAGTTCAAACGGCATAATCGTATGTTCCCACAAGCCCAAAGGCAAAATAATAGCTGTCTTTTATTTATGTCCCTTTTTAACTTAAATTAAATTGAATACATTGCGCTAATTAAGTTTAGTATATATTTGTGCTTTAACTAACTTGTCTTGCAAGTATTGCGCATTTGGCAAAGGATATACATCCCTTATTGTTTTATTGTTAATTATGCGAAAGTCGCCACAAGGTTTCCCCTTTAGGTCTCCTGGTTTCTTAGCAACTAGCATATTAACAGCGCAAGGCGATTTTGACTTTCGAAGCCACCCCTTCTTTACCTCCTACTCACACCATTCCTTAAGTGTTCTCGTGGTGGTGTAGCTTTAGTAGCAAAGCTTTTTTGCAATAAGTACGAATTCCTTTTTGAAGTTAATCTCGTGGTTTCATGGCTAATGTTTTAGTAGAGCCCTTATGTCTTGTGAGTCCTTAAACATTTTCGCGTACTTCTTGTATGGTACGAGCAGCTATTCTCATATATTAACTAACTAATTAAGTTGATTCTTAGTCTTTAACTAACTAAAAGCTCAACTCGTTTGACTGGAGTCCATTGGCGTCATATTTAAGGAGGCGGCGCTAGCCTCTTTATCGCCAGAAAGTCAACTGCGTTTGTAGTAATAGTTGTTAAACCTAACCGTTTTAGTTACCCAATTTATGCTAAGGTTGTAGCTATGCAACTACAAGGTTCTTAACATTACGTTGTGTTGTTTAATGAGCACAATGTCAAAGTAAAGCACCTCTTAGTGGTTTTCTACTTGCATGATAATCTCATTGGTTTTTTTGCAAACTTAACCGTTTTCTCTTGCATTTTTTTCGTCAAGTAGCGCGAGTTGATATGGCTTAGGATTTCAAATCGTGAAGATGTTCCACTTCCTAGCGAAGGCTAGGTTTATGAAGCGTCTCATAGCTCCTAAGTCAACCAATGCCTTTGTTTCGATGCCGGCTAGGGAGACGGTGAGGATTAGCTGATCTGCCTCTCCCGTTGCCGCTAGCTCCAAGCGTCTAAGTGCTATAGTAGCACGCCGTTATTGCTCCTTAATAATCCTTCTAGTGGTTTTATTTAACTAGCGTTGTAACCCGTTGTTATAGCTAATCAGGGTGTAAGGCGTTTTCAACTTGAAAACTATTGTTTCTTAAATCTCGTCAACTCTTATATAATAAGATAGTATTAGTTTGTGGGGCTGCTATCTTTTTCTTTAAAAGCGCTTACTTATGCCTTCCTAAAGAACTTCCCACGTATCTTTGACTTAAAGATAGTTATTTAATAGTTCTGGCACAAAGGGTGCCTTGGTTTCGCGCATATTGGCTACATAGCGCTTTAGTCTTGCCTTGAAGTTTCCGGTGTTTTCCTGAAAAACTATAGTTTTAACGTCTTAATAAATAATAACACACTCCTTTTGATACTCAAGGCAGTCATGAGTCCAGTTGACTTCGATGAAGTATGGCTTGCCTCTAAGGAGCAGCCCCCCTTAGTGCTATACCCGTTGGTTATTAGCGAAGCTACTAAGAGTCCAAATCTCGTTTAAAGATGGTAAGTAATTATAGCTATAATTATTTTTATCTTAAAGAACTTAATTCTCCTGCTTTAAGTTTAATAACTAAATAGCTTTGTTATTAAGGGCCTATTTCTTATTAAAGGGTTTCGCATAGCCTTCATTACAAAGAATTACTTGTGAATTTTATTTGGCAATAGTGGCCTCTTGATATTCGAGATCTTATTTGGCTAGTCTCACCTGGCAACAAGGCGTCTCGCTTGATTTCTTCTAAGAGTAGTCTCGAGCGAGGTGCCCTAGTTTGCCACAATTGTAATACAAACCCTTCTCGCGTTATTCTCACTTCTTCTTTTATTTCTTCGTTTGTCTACCTTTGTCTCTCTTAGCCCTGTTTATTTATTGGTTTCCTTAATTATTCCTTTTCCCACCGCTAAGCTAATAAAAGCCCTATCTCTTCCCATGATGCTAAGGAAACTACGGCTTGCGAAACTGGATAAAAGCAAAGTAACCTCCTTACTCCCGCTATCTTTCTTTAATGCGATTATCAATCTTAATCGCGATTTTAATTAGTGCGTTCAAGGTAATTGTCTTTAGCGCACGAGAAACCTCGTCCTTGATGTTGTCCTTAAGACCCTGGTAGTACTAGGCTCTTAATACTCCGTTCGTCCATTCCAACCTTATTGCGTAGCGTTGGAATTCGGCCGTGTAATTATAAACGTTGCCCTTCTAAGTCATTCCTAGCAAATACTTCTTTGCTTACTCGACTTCATCAAGGTCCCCAAATATGGCCTTTATAGCGGTTGCAAATCTAATTGGAGTTCTGAAAATGACCTTGCTTTTTTCTGCCATGGCTAAGGTACAGTTTTCGGCTGCTGCTTGGTTTTTGAGATAATTAGTTAGGGCTGGCTTGATCCAATGGGCGGCGGCACCCCTTAAAAACAAGGCCATTTATAAAACCTTTAGCGGCTTTTATTTTTAAAACTTGTTATTGTTAAAGGCTAGGTACATATTACATTGCAAAATAAATTGCCCTAGCTTGCCTTGATCGCCGTGGAAGTTGTTTGGGGGGTTGACCTTGGGACTCTTAGAAGCCTTCTTGGCTTCGGCTACCGGCGTGGTGGCCTTTTTGTCCGGCTTCGCGAAGAGTTCTCCCTTGGTGAACATGTCGAGTGGTGATACTTCAAGACGAGGTGCTCAAAGTGTAACGTTTCTGCTATTCGCGGGTACTGTGCGTACAAGCTCGTCGAGTTGATATCAGTAATAAAGTATATTCACAAGATAATTTAGTTCTTTATAAAAATAAAGACGTTATAAGCAGTGATAAATTATAAGGTAAACTTGCTATATTAATTTAAGCACAAAGCTTTACTAACTAGGAAACTATTCTACTTATATAAAACTATAATTTAATGAGATCCCTAAATCCCTAGATCCCTGGGATCCCTGGATCCCTAAACCTCACGAGGGATCCCCGGGCTTTAGGGATCCCCCACGTGACCTGATCTTGGCTTCTCTGTGCAGACTAAGCTGCCGAGCCTCATGGCCAAGACCCACGTGATTCCTCGAACCGTGACAGTATTTTTTAATTATAAGTATTCTTTTTACTTAATTAAGTATTTAGTAATATCACGAAAATACTAATAATTAAAAATAGTTTTTACTTTGTATTTGGCGTTTGAGTTAATTAATTAGATTTTTGTAATAAGGGCAGCTAGTGCTTTTGGTGATGCTGGTTTAAGAAGAGATATGTGAAATACTAAATAAATATTTATGATTTTTAAAAGTACTAGTTGAAAATTAACTAGTTCTTTGACTCTTGTAATTTTGAATAGTCTTAGCTTCTTATGATCTAATTTGTGACTTAATTATTTAATTGCGATATTCTTTCTAAGTAGGTAAACCTTATTTTCTTTTTTTAGCGTTGGTTTTATGCTACGCTTTTTATTATAATAAATGGCTAATTTGCGTGCAATAAATAAAATATCATTGGATAATTCCTTGTGCAGTTGCTTTAATTCATTTCCTTGGAGCATGGCTTCTTGCGTGGTTCCTTGATTCGTAATTAGTGTATTGTATACCATTGAGTTATACTTGTAGTTCGCGTAAAATAGCAATACTTCAATGGTTTTCTAATTTGCGCTATTATATGCAAATTAAGCAAGTGAAAGTAGTTTGTTACGAACCTACTCGGTAGGAAGTATCACGTGCGTCCTGGCCTTGAGGCTCGGCAGCTCTGCTGCACAAAGAAGCTAGAATATGAACTAAATCACGTGATGAATTACAACGGCTTGTGGTGATTTATGGTGATTTGAATCCCAAGGGATTATAATAATTTAAGGGGATTCATAGTATGAAGGGTTTTATATAAGATTAGCACGTTTGCTATTAAATAGGAGCTTTGTGCTTAACTTAAAATAGTATTTTTACTTATACTTAATTACTATTTTTAATTGTACGTAATACATTTACTTCTTAATTATTTAAGATTAATTCCGCACACTTAGTATTTGCATTAAGTGAACATTGCAATTATAATACTTTAAGCACTTTCTTATTAAAAGTACTAACTTACGTACAATATATTTACTAAAGGATTCGCGTTTACAAAGGCGTTGATAGCCGTGCTTTCACCAACTACCTTTAATTACAAGCTTGTTCCAAAGCTCGTAGTACTCGATAACTATCACGGGGACTAATACAAGCTTAAAGCTTACTTAACTTAGGTTAAACTTTACATAAAGTTTAATAATTACTAGTTTACTATTAAAATCGACCAAGTCTTATGAGTAGTGTTCTTTCTTAGAGGAGTAGTATTCTATTAAATCAAGACCTTTTTAACTAATTATATTAAAAACAAAACCTTTAAGGGAAAAGTCTTATGAGTAATGATTTCTAAGTTTAAGAAGATTTTTTAAACTTTTAAGGGATTTAAAGAACACATTAACTACGTCTTTAGTAATATTAACTAAGAACAAACTGCAAAACGTCAAATTTAAAACCTTAAGTAAAATAACGCGGCCATTGCTTATACTATTTTTTTTTAGTAGTACGCTAATTAAACTAGTTGAAATAACAAAGCACTTAAGGCTTAATACTATAAAGAATTAAAAGATAAAGTAAAAAATGAGATTGCTAGGTTTAACGCTTTAAACAACTTATAAAAACTTATTAAGATAATTATTAAAATTAATAATTGCAATTACAAGTAAACCTTAAAAAAGAAAGGTTAATACTACTTAAAAGAATATATGCATTAAAACTAAGAATTAAAGAAATCCTTTTATACTTAAGAAATGAAATTAAATGCAATGCATTAAAAGAAGAAGTTATTTCAAAGAAAGCCACGCAACGGCGGATTATTTAAGAAAGTTATGGACTAGCGTCGATGAGATAAGCTATGCTTCGAATGTGGCCTACCAAGTTACATGGCCAGTTCTTACCAACAGAACGCTAAGCAGCGAGGGAGCCTAGCTAAGGATAGTCGATCGTTGTACGCTATGGGCCGCGACGGTTACGACACCACCGACTTGGCCAAACCTCCAAAGAAACAGCTCAACGCCATATATCAACACATAACTTCGGATGAGCTAGAAGAAGCTCACATCCACACCCAACTCGAGGAAGCCTTGAGCGGTGAGGAAATTAAGCAGCTAGCTAAAGAACTTTGGGAGCTCGATATCAAGGATTTACTACCAGAATTCTTCGAATGGGCCACGAAGCCCGAGGAGTTTAGCGCAATAAGTGTGAGCAACAAAGAAAGTGTAACCAAGTATATAATCGCTCAAAAAGAACTCGAGGATATTTAAATTAATGGCTTAAGTTATTAAAAACTTAAGATGAACTTTAAGGGTAAGAAGGTAGCCTGAACTTCAAAGCCTAAGCCACCTAGTTTTTAACTTATAAGACTATTATACGGTGAAATTTGGGAAGTTACTTAATGAGAGAACCAATTAGCGCTAAACCTTGGTAGTTATTACTAAACAAATGTAATTACACGCATAACTTATAAGAAACTAAGCACTATTGCAAGTAAAAGATCTTAGTGAGGGGAATACTATAAGATAGTTTATAAAGACTATTAACGAATTTGTTGAAAGTAGATTAAGTATAAGGGTGTGCTAAGTACGTATCTCTAAGTAATTTCTAAAAAATATGTACTAATACTTAATATATTGTATTAACTAAAAGTAGAGTTGCGATGAGAAATCTTAGTAAAAGAAAGAAGAATATACATATGGGTTAATACTACCAATAAGCTACGCAGCTATTACGAGCATTACAACCTAAATAGCTAAGAGAAGCTAGGGACTATGTATATTTATAACATACTTTGCACCACGCTTAAATAAAAATTATAAAGAAATGTTCTTACTAGCCACGTATATTACGAGTACTTTGAAGCTAAATAGCTGACCGCTATAAGCGATTAACATTTAATATTGAAAGTTAATATTAAAGGAGTAAAGCTTAGGGCAATAGTAAACTCTAGGGCACAAGGGAACTTCATAGCTTTTGCTATTATACTTTAATACCTATTATTAACCAAAGTCAAAGCAAACGGGTATAAGCTGGTACTTGCTAACGAAGAACTTGCCGCGCAAGACTTAATTAATGTGCAAATAAAGTTAGTTTACATGAAGATTAGCGAACACTTTAAGTATATTTAATTTAACGTTACGAAAATTAAAAAGCATAATATTATTTTGAGACTACTATGAATAAAGAAACACAATCCCAATATTAATTGAAATATATTATAAGTGCAGTTTGATAATTATATAACTTGCTTTTAAAATAAGGCCAAAGTAAGACGCCTTCGAGAGGTTAGCGCCATTTTTAAGAACGAAACGAAACACTAAGAATAGGGTTTAAAATGAGACGTACTAGCAGCGTACACATAGTTTGCGGCACTATTTCATGAGGAAAAAGGCGAGAAAACCTTACCAAAACATTAGAACTATGATTATTAAATTAAGTTGGTTAATAGTACTAAGCTAATTTTTAATTATTATAAGAATATTTAATAATAAACTTAATAATAATTAAGCAATACATTAATGAGAATATAGCTAAGGGCTTTATTTAAGAGTCCAAATCCCCATGGGGATTTAATGTTTTCTTTGCAAAGAAGAAAAATAGCAAACAAAGAATATGCATTAACTACAAATAGTTAAATAACACTACTAAAAAAAATTGATACGCATTACCATTGGCCAAGGAGCTAAGGAACAAACTTAGCGAAGCCAACATCTTCACTTAGCTCAACCTATAAAAAGCGTACAACCTTGTAAGAATAGCTAAAAGAAAAGAATCAAAAATAGCATTTTGCACACGTTTTGATTATTACAAGTACACGATTATGCCCTTTAAACTAACTAATGCACTTGCCATATTTTAACGTTTAATTAATAATATTTTGAGGCAATACTTAAACGTAATTTGCATTTACTACTTAAATAATATCTTAATCTACTTCAAAATAAAGAAGCAGCACGTGAAGAACATAATCACTATCCTCAAAAAGCTGGAAGCAGCATATATGCTTCTCAAACCAAAGAAATGCCATTTTTATGTAAACAAGATTGTGTTTCTTAGCTATATAGTCACCACCACCAAATTGGCTATAAATCCCAAAAAAATTAAAGTAATTATTAAATAAATTAAACCTATGAATATTAAAAAAGTACAATTATTTCTTAGATTTGCTAACTTTTATAAGCGATTTATTAAAAATTATTTAAAAATCGCTAAGCTACTTACGGAATTGACTTATAAGAATAAGAAGTTTCACTAAACAAATAAGACTAATTAAGCTTTTAAGGCTCTAAAGAACACCTTCACCAGGGAACTAGTGCTTACTGCCTTTACACTTAACAAAGAAATATAAGTGGAAATGGATTCTTTGAACTACGCTATTAAAGCTATACTTAGCTAGCTCGGCGAGGACGGAAAATAGCAATCAATTACGTACTACTCGCAAAAACTATTATTAGTAAAACTTAATTACGATATATACAATAAGAAGTTGCTGGCAATTGTAAACATAATATGCAAGTAAAGAGTTTATCTTAAAGACGCAGCCTACAAAGTACAAATTTTAATAAATCATAAGAATCTTATTTACTTTACTACTACTAAAGAACTAAATTAATAATAAGTTTAATAATATAAAATACTTTTTACAATTAAACTTTGAATTTTTTATATTAAGAAAATAAAAAATACTAAGGCTAATGCCCTTAGCTAAAAACCAAAGTATCTCGAGAATAAAATACATAAATTGTACACCGTACTTAAGTAAGATAGCGATTTATTAGTGGTTAACCACAAGCAGCTAGTAGCGACTAGCCAGCTAGTATTTAAGAAAATCTGGAAAAAATACGCCAACGACTTGGTCATAGCCAAATAAAAAAAACAGCTAAGCGAGGGATTTTCCTTTTCTTTAGGCGAAACTCTTTTGTATTAAGAATAAATTTATATCCTCATTGGGAACAAGACTAGCCTCGTTAAATAGTAGTATGAGGCACTTGCTTATGAACACCAAGAAATAACCAAGACGCTATTAAGGCTCTCTTGGGAATACTACTTCTCAAGTATAAGAAAGATAATTAAGAACATGATATTATTATGCAATATATGCATTCAAAACAAAGCAAACCACCATGCTTCGTATAAGCTTATAAAATCGCCAGCGACACTACTACGCTCATGAAAGTTAATTGCATTGAACTTCGTAGTCAAGCTACCGCTTTTAATAAACCTAATCATAGGAATTAAATACAACTTAATTTGTGTAGTTATAAATAAGTTCATAAAGTACGCGTACATAGTATTGGTATTAAGAACTCAAAGCGCGCCTTAAATAGCGCAAGTATTTCTTAAAATAATCTTTACAAATTACAAAATACTAAACAAGGTTATTTTAAATAAAAACAAGCTTTTTACCTTAAAGTTTTGAAAAACTTTAATAGCACTTTTTAAGATAAAGCAAAAGATATTAATAGCCTTTTACCCGCAAACGAATGCATAAATAGAACAAATTAACTAAATAATAAAAACATATCTCTACTACTACATTAACTATAAATAAAACGACTAGGTGCAATTACTTTCACTCGCATAATTTGCATATAATAGCGTAAATTAGGAAACTATTGGAGTATCGCTGTTCTACGCGAACTACGGGTATAACTCAACGGCATATAATACACTAATTGCAGGTCAAGGGATCGCGCAAGAAGCCATGCTTCAAGGAGATGAACTAAAGCAATTGCACAAGGAACTATCTAATGATATTCTATTTATTACACGCAGATTAGTTATTTACTATAATAAGAAGCGTAGTATAAGATCAATGCTAAAGAAGAGAAATAAGGTTTACTTACTTAGAAAAAATATCGCAATTAAACGACTAAGTTACAAATTAAATTATAAGAAGCTAAGACTATTTAGGATTGCAAAAGTCAAAGGACTAGTTAATTTCCAATTAGCACTTTTGAAGACTATGAATATTCACTCAATATTCCATGTATTTCTCCTTAAACTAATATTGCTAAGAGCACTAGCTGCTTTTATTACAAAAATTTAATTAATTAACTCAAATATCAAATACAAAGTAAAAATTATTCTCAACTATTAGTATTTTTGCAATATTACTAAATACTTAATTAAATAAAAAAGGTACTTATAATTAAAAAATACTTAAGAATTCAAATTTAATTTTCACTGCCTTAAGATACTTTAATAATTTTACTAATAAAACCTAAATTTTCTTAAAAGAAATTAAGCAAGTTAATAAAGGCCTTGGAATTAATGTTCGAGGACTCGAGAAAAGTTAACGCCTGCTTAAGGCTCGCGGCGCTAGCCTCGAGCCGGGCAAGCTCCGCCTTCTTCTTCCTCTTACGAGCATTAAGCTCCTCTAAGGTTAATAAACCCAACTTAATTATTCACGCTTTTTTCTTATTTAAAAGCTTTTTCATTTTATTTAAATAAATAATCTTTATTATTATTTTGTTCTTTTTATCTTGCAACTTTTAATACTGGTGTTTTAGCGCAGCTTAGTTATCTACTAAGAAAAGCTTCTTCGTGAAATTATAATTTATTTTGCAATAACAAACGCACTTAGAGTAGCAAGACAACTTGAGGCCGGCCGCTACGCAGTGCTTTTAGGTTTAAACGCAAAAACCGCAAGAAAATATCTCTTCACTAGTTTTGTTAATTTTAATAATAAAAGTAATAGCTTTAAGTTTCTTTTTATTGCTATTAAAGATCATGATAAGAAAAAAAAACGGCTATAAACTCGCAATAACGTTTCCTTTATTATACTTAAGCGTGAAGACCACGCTAGGCAAGAAAGAGAATAGTATTACGAACCTACTTAGTAAGAAGTATCACGTGCGTCTTAGCCTTGAGGCTCGGCAGCTTTGCTGCATAAAAAAGCCAGGACATGAATTAAATCATGTAATGAATTACAACGGCTCGTAGTAATTCATAGTAATTCAAATCCTAAGAAATCGCAATAATCTAAGGGGATTTGTAGCATAAAGGGTTTTATATAAGATTGGCACATTTGCTATTAAATAAAAGCTTTGTGCTTAACTTAAAATAATATTTTTACTTATACTTAGTTATTGTTTTTAATTGTACGTAATACATTTACTTCTTAATCATTTAAGATCAACCCCGCACACTTAGTATTTGCATTAAGTGAACATTGCAATCGTGACATAGTTGCACTTAGTTGTTTTATTTGTAGTTAACATAGTAGTAGAAATATATTTTTATTATTTAATTAATTTGTTTTGTTTGTGTATTTATTTGTAAGTAAAAAGCTATTAATATCTTTTGCTTTATCTCAAGGAGTACCACTAAGGTTTTTCAAAACTTTAAAGTAAAAAACTTGTTTTTATTTAAAATAATCTTGTTTAGTATTTTATGATTTATAAAGATTATTTTGAGAAATACTTGCGTTATTTAAGGCGCGCTTTGAGTTCTTAGTACTAGTACTATGTACACGTACTTTGTGAACTTATTAATAATTACATAAATTAAGTTGTATTTAATTCTTGTAATTAGGTTTATTAAAAGTAATAGCTTAACTACAAAGTCCAATGCAATTAACTTCTATAAGCGTAGTAGTATTACTGGTAATTTCATAAGCTCATACGAAGCATAGTAGTTTGCTTTATTTCAAATGTATATATCGCATAATAATACTACGTTCTTAATTACCTTTCTTATACTTGAGAAGTAGTATTCTCGAAAAAGCCTTAATAGCGTTTTAGCTATTTCTTAGTGTTCATAAGTAAGTGCTTTATATTATTATTTAATAAGACTAATCTTGTTCTTAATGAGAACGTAAATTTGTTCTTAATATAAAAGAGTTTCGCTTAGGAAGAAAAAGAATCTTTTGCTTAGTTTTTTTTTTTATTTGGCTACGACTAGGTTGTTAGCGTATCTTTTTTAAATTTTCTTGAATACTGGCTGGCTAATTATTGCTAGCTGCTTGTGGTTAACTATCAATAAGTTGCTATTTTGCTTAAGTACGATGTGCAATTTGTGTGTTTTGTTTTTAAGATACTTTAGTTTTTGGCTAAGGGCATTAGCCTTAGTATTTTCTGTTTTCTTAACATAAGAAATTCAAAGTTTAATTATAAAAAGTATTTCATATTATTAAACTTATTATTAATTTAGTTTCTTAGTAGTAATAAAGTAAATAAAATTCTTATAGTTTATTAGGATTTATACCTTATAAGTAGTGCCCTTAAGATAAATCCTTTATTCGCGTACTACGTTTATAATTACTAGTAACTTTTTATTATATATATTGTAATTAAGTTTTGCTAGTGATAGTTTCTGTGAGTGGTATGCAATTAGTTGTTATTTTCCGTTTTCGCCAGGCTGGCTGAGTATGGCTTCAATAGCGTAATCCAAAGAATTTGTTTTTACTTATATTTCTTTGTTAGGTGTAAAGGCAGTAAGCACTGGCTTTCTAGTGAAGGCGTTTTTTAGAGCCTTAAAAGCTTAATTAGTTTTATTTGTTTAATGAAACTTTTTGTTTTTGTGAGTTAACTTCGTAAGTAGCTTAGCGATTTTCAAATAACCTTTAATAAATCGCTTATAAAAATTAGCAAATTTAAGAAATAATTATACTTTCTTAATATTTGTGAGTTTAATTTATTTAACGATTGCTTTGATTTTTTTAGGATTTATAACTAATTTAGTAGTAATAATTACATAGCTAAGAAACATAATTTTGTTTACATGAAAATAATATTTCTTTAGTTTAAAAAGCATATATATTGCCTTTAGTTTTTCAAGGATAATAATCACGTTCTTTATGTGCTGCTTCTTTATCTTGAAATAAATTAAGATGTTGTTTAAGTAGCAAATGCAAGTTACGTTTAAGTATTGCCTTAAAATATTATTAATTAAACGTTAAAATGTGATAAGTGCGTTAGTTAGTTCAAAGAGCATAACTATGTACTTGTAATGACTAAAACGTGTACAAAATGCTATTTTTTGTTCTCTTCCTTTAGCTATCTTTATAAAGTTGTATGCTTTTTGTAGATTTAATTAAGTAAAAATATTAGCCCCGCTAAGTTTGTTTCTTAGTTTCTTAGCTAATAGTAGTGCGTATTAATTTTTCTTGGTAGTGTTGTTTAGCTGCTTATAATTAATGCATATTTTTTATTTATTGTTCTTTTTCTTTGCGAAAAAAACGTTAAATTCTTATGAGGATTTGGACTCTCAAATAAAGCCCTTAATTATATTTTTATTAATATATTGCTTAATTATTATTAAGTTTATTACTAAATATTCTTATAATAATTGAAAAATTAGCTTGGTATTATTAATTAACTTAATTTAATGATCATAGTTTTAATGTTTTGGTAAGATATTTTTGCCTTTTTCCTTGTGAAATAGTGCCGCAAATTGTGCGTACGCTGCCGGTACGTTTTATTTTAAACCTTATTCTTGATGTTTTGTTTTGTCTTTAGAAGTGGCGCTAATCTTTTAAAGGCGTTTTGCTTTGGCCTTATCTTGAAAGCAAGTTGTATAATTATTAAACTGCACTTGTAATGTATTTTAGTTAATATTAAGGTTGTGTTTTTCTATTTATGGCAATCCCAAGATAATATTATATTTCCTAATCTTCATGACGTTGAATTGAATATACTTAAAGTATCCACTGATCTTTATGTAGACTAGCTTTGTTTGCACATTAATTAAGCCTTGCGCAGCAAGTCCTTCATTAGCAAGCACTAACTTGTACCCGTTCAATTTGACTTTGGTTAGTAATAAGTGTTAGAGTATAATAGCAAAAGCTATGAAGTTCCTTTATGCCTTGGAGTTTACTATTGCTTTAAGCTTCACTCCCTTAATATTAACTTTTAATATTAAATGCTAATTGCTTATAGCGGCTAGTTATTTGGTTTTAAAGTACTTATAATATACATGACTAGTAAGAATATTTTTTCATAATTTTTGTTTGAGCGTAGTACAAAGTATATTATAAATATATATAGTCTTCAGCTCTTCTTAGCTATCTAGGTTGTAATGCTTATAATAGCTACGTAGCTTATTAGCAATGTTAACTCATATGCGTGTTCTTTTTTCTTTTGCTAAGATTTCTCATTGCGACTCTACTTCTAATTAATATAACACATTAAGTACTAGTACATATTCTCTTGGAATTACTTGGAGATATGTGCTTGATACATTCTTATACTTGATTTACTTTTAATAAATTTATTAATAGTTTTTATAAATTACCTTATAGTGTTCTTCTTACTAAGGTCTTTTACTTGCAATAGTGCCTAGTTTCTTATAAGTTACGCGTGTAATTACATTTGTTTAATAATAATTGCCAATGTCTAACGCTAGGTTGTTTTCTTACTAAGTAACTTCCTAGATCTCGCTGTATAATAGTCTCGTAAGTTAAGGACTAGGTGGCTCAGGCTTTAGAGTCCAAGCTACCCCCTTACCCTTAGAGTTCGTCTCAGGTTCCTAATAACTTAGGCCATTAATTTAAATACCCTTAAGTTCTTCTTAAGCAATTATATACTTGGTTACACTTTCTTTGCTACCTACACTTATTGTGCTAGACTCCTTGGGCTTCGCGGCTTATTTAAAGAATTTTGGTAGTAAATCCTTAATGTTAAGCTCCCAAAGCTCTTTTGCTAGTTGCTCAACTTCCTTACTGCTTGAGGCCTCCTTAAGTTGGGTATAGATGTGAGCTTCCTTTAGCTTGTCCAAAGTTATGTGTTAATATATAGCATTGAGCTGCCTCGGGGGCGGCGGAGGTACTTCAGTGGCGTCGTGGCCGCCTCTGCGCATAACATTGACCTGCCTGCTGCCGTTCCCTGGCTTCTTTTGTCGGTGAGAGCTAGCTATGTAACCTAATAGGCCGCATTCAAAGCACAACTTGTCTCGTCAACACTAGTCCATAACTTCCTTGAGTAGCCCGCCATTATGCGGCTTCCTTTGAAATAACTTTTTCTTTTAGTGCATTGCATTTAATTTTATTTTTTAAGCGTAAAAGAGTTTCTTTAATTCTTGGCTTTAATGTATATGTTCTCCTAAGTAGTATTAGCCTTTTTTTTTTCAAGGTTTGCTTGTAATTGTGGTTATTGATTTTAATAGTTATTTTAATGAGTTTTTATAAGTCGTTTGAAGCGTTAGACTTGGCAATTTTATTCTTTACTTTATTCTTTAATTCCTTATAGTATTGGGCTTTGAGTGCTTCGTTGTTTTAGCTGGTTTAATTGGTGTATTGCTGAAAGAAAGCAGTGTAAGTAGTAGCCGCGCCATTTTACTTAAGGTTTTAAATTTGACGTTTTATGATTTGTTCTTAGTTAATATCGCTAAAGACGCGATTAATGCGTTCCTCAAATTCCTCAAAGATTTAGAAAATCTTCTTAGACTTAAAGGTTATTGCTTATAAAACTTCTCCCTTGAAGGTTGTTCTTAATGTAATTAATTAAAAAGGTCTTAATTTAATGAAATACTACCCCTCTAAGGAAAAACACTACTTATAAGACTTAATTAGTTTTAATGGCGAACTAGTAACTATTAAACCCTATGTAAAGTTTAACCTAAGTTAAATAGGCTTCAAGCTTGTGTTGGTCCTCATGATAATTGTCAAGTGCTGCGAGCTTTGAAACAAGCTTGTAATTAAAGGTGGTTGGTGGAGGCACGGCTACCAATGCCTTTATAAACGCAAATTCTTTGGTAGATATGTTGTACGTAAATCAATACTTTTAATAAAAAGGTGCTTAAAGTGTCACGATCGTAATATTTACTTAATGCAAACATTAAATGTATGAGGTTAATTTTAAATGATTAAAAAGTAGGTGTATTACGTACAATTAAAGACAGTAACTAAGTATAAGTAAAAATACTATTTTAAGTTAAGCACAAAGCTTTTATTTAATAGCAAATGTACTAGTCTTATATAAAACCCTTTATACTACGAATTCCCTTGGATCATCGTGATCCCTTAGGATCCGGATTACCATAAATTACTACAAGCTGTCGTGATTTATTACGTGATTTAGTTTATGTCCTGGCTTTTTTGTGCAGCATAGCTGCCGAGCCTCAGGGCCAGGACGCACGTGATACCTCCTACCGAGTAGGTCCGTAACAGTTGGTATCAGCTATGAAGTAAAGTCACAAGACAATCTGGTTCTCTATAGGAATAGAGACGTTACAAGCAGTGGTAAATTGTAAGGTAAACTTACTATATGAATTTGAGCACGAAGCTCTACTACCTAAGAAACTACTGTGTTTATATAGAACCTTTGCCTGGCGTGCGAGCCGTGCTAGCTAGCTCGCAGAGCTCGCATATCACGTAATCCCCGGTCGCAGGATTTGGGGATCAACTAGCCGTTAGGTTGTTTACTTTATATAACACTCATAGGGCAAATGGGGTCCTGGGAGCCCCTCAGCTCCTGGGAGCTACGCTCTCAGGAATCACTTGATTCCTGCGACCCCAATTGCTCCCGGGATCCTTATGGTCCTTGGCTTCTCTATGCGGCGAAGCTGCCGAGCCTTAGGGCCAAGACACACGTGATCCCTAGATTGTGACAAGAGAATCCTAGGAGCCCTAAGATCCCTCGTGAGATTTAAGAATTCAAGAAATCTAAGGATCTAAGGATCTCATTAAATTATAATCTTATATAAATAAAGTAGTTTTTTAAGTAGTAGAGCTTTGTGCTCAAATTCATATAGCAAGTTTATCTTATAATTTACCACTACTTGTAACGTTTCTATTTTTATAGAAAACCAAATTATCTTGTAACTTTACTTCATCGCTAATACCAACTTGACGAGCTTGTACGCATAGTACTCGCGAACAACAAGAACGTTACAAATATTAATAACACGCGAATTTAATGAAATAAGTAATACTTTGTTTTTTAAATTAATCAAAGACATAAGAAATGCACGTAAAAAAGTTATATTGATAAAGTTGTTGTAATTATTAAAGAATTAAAAATAAAGCTAATATTACTAAGTTAGAATTTCCAATGTACATTGCCTTGGGCAAAATACGAAACACTCAAAATCTCGAATTTTTTACATTAAAACTTATCTAAAAATCTAAAATATTATATATATATTATTAATTAATTAGATACTTATTAGCTAAGCTTATAAAAGATAACTTAATTAAGGTTAAGGCTTCAACTAATGACTTATGTGGTGCGGCGGGCTAACTTAAATGCCTTGATCCTGACTAACGTATCGACCACTCTGCTCGGTAGCGTATAGCCTTGCATATAGCCTTGCACCATCTAATCGCTACATCAGCAAGTTTATCTATTGATGCAATTCTATTTGAGTCTATGGAAAAACAGTTCAAGGTAGATTCACGAATATCTTTTCGAACATTGGATAGTTCGGACTTCCCAGCCCAGTCACCGGATCCCACCCTGGCTGAGCTTGAAAGCCGTCCGTCCCACAGCCTGGATTGCTACCCTCCGTGATATCATTGAATGCTTCAGGAAAGGCGTAAAGGATTGGATTCAAGAATCCAATAGGTTTCTTTCCCACAGCAATTCGAGCTTCATTAAGCAAAGTGATGATGCTTGCGAAGATAGGCGTCGATGAGCTTGTTCCACCCGCAACTGTGACCCCGCCCCCGAGAACGACTGATACATTCAGTCCGATTGCTGAGACATCTGGAAATGCACGACCACTTCTGTTGAAGATGTGTTCTCCGTACGGTGGGGGATATGTGGTAAGGTAGTTAGAGACGGCCTCAGCCTGGTAGGATGGCTGTGAAAAAACATTTGAGAATCCACCACCGGAGTAATAGTCTCGCTTGGGATTGGGTGCGAAAGGCAGTGCGACTGCCACCTCGCCGTTATTAATATCATGGTCTTTGAGAAATGTTGCGCCCACTTGTTCGTTCATGTTAGCTTGCTGCAATCGAGAGGTTGTGTAAAATTCAAGAAGTACCTGTAGTCACCCAAGGACAATTCGAGGGGAAGGAAGGAGAAAATCCAGATCCGTTGACGTCAATGTTCGGTCCTTCACCTGGTGGCTTCAAGCAGCTGTTGTCCTTCCCCATACCAAAGCGATTGGCAACACCAGAGTCACCACTCGCAAAGAGCACGCTTATGCCTTGCAAACCGAGTTTCAACCATTCGTGACATTGCCGAGTCTGGTAGGAAACTGGAAGGGCCGCTTCGACTGGTTAAAATTTTAGTATACAATGGATCAGGATCAGAATCAACAAAGGAAAATAACCCTGATTTCAGATCTCCGAGATTTCAAGGGTAGATTCATACGTACTTTGAAGGTACGAGAACGAAAGAACATTACTTCGGGGGGCTCCACCACACTGGAGGGGCCCACTGTAGCCTTTACCCTTTGGATCTGGATATACGGCGTCGTTATCGGGGTCATCGCCACCAAGATACGTGCAATAGGAACCATCTAATGCATCCAGAAAAGTATTGAAGGTTCCATCGGAAGCCGTATTGACATCACCAACTTGGTAAAGACGCACACCCTGCGGGTAGATCATGGAATACGCAATCTGGACATCAAGTGTGGCTTCACTGCCGAACGTAAAAGAATCGTCCCAGCGCTCACCACCATCAATGGGAACGAACTCCGGAAAGACTGATTTGGGGATTGGTTGTGTGGTGTAGTTTTGGAAGAATTGTTCCAAATCTGGAGGATAGAGGTAGCTGCCAAATGCAGGGATTCCGATTTCATTCCCAGGTGCACCTGTTGCAGAGTCAGCGACTTCTGAATTTGAATCTGAAGAATACTCTACAGGTATATTTATTTATTGAGGCGAAGGTGACTCGTACTTGTGTTGCCAGCCGTGAACTGGTATAATTTTCGTAAACACTCAATAGTAATGAGCTCGTAACAATTGCCAAGACCTGTGAGACCGACGATAGAAGGTCTAATACCCAAATTCATGTTCTCAATTGGCCGCATTCCTTCCAATTGGATTGTTGGCATCTGTTTCTTGAGGTCAGTCTTCCATTTCAAAGTGTGCTTATAACTGCCGTGACTTACTGCAAAATCAACATGCCTTTGCACGTGTTTTGGTAGGTAGTATTCATCACATGCGATGCGGTAACCCTCTGATGTTTCATCCTTGAAGTAATGATATTCCGTGTTAAACAATGACTCCGCTTCATTTACAGTGGCATTGAACGAAATCCAGTTTCGACCTTTGCCTCGGTCAGAACTCAGTAATAACGTTGGAACTGTCATTGGAAACGCCAAAGGCTTGCGCGAGAGATGATAACCGGTGAGAAAACAGAGTTCCTGAAGTCTTTGTAGGATAACATTAGGGCAGATATACTTTTCTAAAGAAAAGTATACAAATTAAAGCCATACCTATCGAGAAAGTGTGTCTTTCAGCATCAATACCGGATTCAAGAAGCCAATCCACGACAGCATCAACACTTTCTTTCGACGGTGTAAAAGTGTTCGCAACTTCTTCAGGAGTCCAGTGTTTGCCTAGATTTCATTCAATCAGTATCAGAGGGACAAAAATCACTCTCTAATTTTAATGTACATACCAAAGTTAGCTGATCTTGGATGTGAGATGTCGAGTAAGTATTCCTCTGCCCGGTGTAGGTTGCTTTGTGCCAAGCCGATTTTGACGAGGAGGATCTCGGAGGGATGAGCCCGTGATATTGTGGTCCATGTTTGAAAAACTGGTTCCCGTTTCTCGTGAAGAGCAAAGTTCCTTCTAGTCTTGGGAAGGGCAAAGACGCCAGAAAAGAAGCAGATGAAACATAACGCTCGTACAAGAGAAAACATGTTGACGGATTCAACTCAACTAACTATACATGCAATTGGTTTCCACGAGACAATAGGATATCTAGATCGAGGTGACCGCAATGTACCGGAATCTCATCGTCAATCAGCCCAGGAAGTCTGCAAGCATTCTCGAGCTGAACATATCATCACGCCAGCAATCACGAGGTCCATCTATCAGCCCAATACCTCCTACGCACGATATACATCGGCTGATCTATCATGATTGCCTCTAAAGATCATCGTTCCTTCTCACCTGCATTGTTGAGCGATCGTAACAGAGCTATCGGCTCCACTCGCGGGTCGGCGGATCAATTCACGCGGCCACTCATATGTATGTCAGATGGAGCTGAGTATAGATAACGAATATGGATGGGCACAGAAAACAACTCACTGTCCGGATAATTACAAGCGGTTTAGTTCGAGATGGTCTTCACTAACGTAGACTAATGGCGAGTGGAGGCCTACTTTTGCCGTAATCTTCTTCCGCTTTCCTCCCCCATTTCTCTACCTGTCTCTCTTCATACAGAGGATAGTGAAACATGTATTGTTGTCTTGGAGAATGTCCTGCGGTGGCGTGGTGGCACCAATCACACGAAATGTGATAGATGAGGAAGGTAGGTACCAGCTTACTCCATCGGTTCATTGGATGTAGACGAACCAAGCTTTTTAGCGCGACAGTTGGATGTGGAGTCTATGCATAATCGATGCATGCCTTGGACAAGTCAGCAGCTCTACAACAATCTGCATGTAGTAATCATTTGAGCCATGTCAAAAATAAGCCCTATGAAGATGTGTCAGAAATTTTAAATGTCAAATTTCAGGTTAAACTAGGGCCATACAAGCGGTGTGGGGAAGTTTGCAGATACGAAGGCTGCATTGCATGGTGACAGGATGATCTGGTCAAGTCGCGGTAGCATTCCGTCGTCGCGATCACGGGCAAACACTCGTGCCACAGGTCTGGTGTTTGAAGACCGAACCAAAGATGATGGCAAGTGAGTTGAGTTACTTGCAGAGGTCAGGCCAAGTATCTGTTCATTCTCTGAGTTGTCATCAATAAAGTGACAATTGAGCGTCTCTAGATGAAAATTAAGGTTTCATACTTTCAGAAATTGCAAAGTGCACTGATTAGATTTTTAAGAGGCTCTAAAGTGAGGGCCTTCGATGTTATGTTGTACTATCAATTGTCTGGAGTCGCTTCACATCAAGTGTCAAGTTGCGAGATTATCTTTTTCATCGGCCCATGAATGGCAACTACGATAGCAAATGAAAATGACTTCTGCTTGTTTCCTGAATCCAGTCTGACTACCCAAATTCTAATTCTCAAAGGTCGGACCTTCATGCGCAGGGTAATCTCCCTTCCAATCACCACCATACCCAAAATGATTCTTCATGATAGGTAGATACGGAGAGCTGTTACGACAATTCGTGAAGGCCTCAACATCAAGTGGTCCAGGTTTCATCGGCCTCTCAAAATTGTAGCAAGCATGGCGCTCCAGTGCCCATTCGTCAAGCTTGGAAAAGTCTTTGCATTTACGGTTTTGTCCGGTGCTCTTTTCTCCAATATACCAAAGATTCTGAGTACACCGTTAGCTTTCAATCCCCCAAAGAGGTAGCTTGATGATTCTTACATCGTCAGCATTGCACTCAGCATCTTGTCGTAGTTGATCTAAGCAGTGAACACAGTGCTCATACACCGGCTTCTGCAAATCTTCTCCATTATAGGCACTGGTGAGTGTTTGGTAGAGAAGTTTCTGCACTGAAATTAACAAATATATCAAAATCAAATGTCAACGTGTTCTTACCAAGCAGTGCAGTTGATGGAAAGCAATCACGATATAAACTCGCTTGGTAGGGTCCCAAGGAAATACGATGGTCTCAGTCAAGCCTTGCTTCGCGATTGTCTCTTGATCCACGGCCACGACACCCCGGTCAGTCGCCATGCTATTCCAGAGTGCATCTCGTGCACTGTTGTTGTCACTTCGGTGCGAAAACGGCGTCATATCGCTGATTGTTCGTTCGAGTGTATTTGGGAGAAGACCAACTTAAGTAGCTTGGTCAATTCCTAAATAGAATTCCAATCATTGGGAAATTGCATACCAGTAGGACTCAGACAGTTGCATTCATTGCGTGCTGCCCTCGAGACGCTTAGGACGGCAATCAAGAGAATCGTGTTGAGAAGAGCTGAACTGAGAAGGAGGATCCTTTGCCCTTTCGAACCGAATGAATCCTCGATGGCGTTTCTGATGCGGTTGACATAGCCGTTTTTCTTTGGATTCCAGGACAGCCCAGACGTTTCCGAGTCGGCATCGGAGTGTTCATAGACATCTTTCTCCGAGAGAAGATTTCGTTCGAGTTCTGAATGATCCATTGTTGTTTGAAAGAAAATCACGGCGACAATGTTCGGGCAGAAGCATGCAAAGTTCAAAAGAAAACTGTATGACTGTCTGGACTTGCTGTAACTGAAATGTGAAGCTGAATATTGGGGACAATGTCGGGAAGGTGCAATGCAGGCATTAAGTTGCACCAGCAAATTAAGACAGGCATGACTTTTGACTAATTGAGATCGACACCCACAAGCTGCAGCCTCGTGCTACAGATTTCAGGGTTCGGCCGACTCGATAGCACAGGTTGAAGCGACCTGCAGTTTAGAGCTTAGGGCTTTGCCGACTCTGCATTCTCGCGTAACGATGTAAACAAGGCTAACTGCCTTTGGGCAGTGGACGTCGACAACGGGGCGGCCCGTTTTGCCGAGGCTATGTGCCGTACTAGCTCGCTTTCTAAGCGTTCCCCAGCTTTTCCGATTCGCCCGCCACTACTACAGCGAATTTTCAGTGGACCGCGACAGCTACGTCCGTAAAGGCGACTTGGAATCATTATTCCGAAGTAGGATTAGGAAGGTCAGAAGAGGTAACATTCAATTCTCGTTGGCCACATCTAGTCGAGGATATATTATCCTGAATCAAACTAGCTCTTACATTGCCGAGCGAATGCTACCCTGGAATACATGATTATTCAACCATCTGGGTGTCACCGTTCAGTTGAGACGGTAGCTCCCTCCAACTACAAGGGTTACAACAGAAGAGTATCGCACGTAGTGGCAGTGGTCCAATCGGCAATTTAGCTGAGTGGCACTTACAAGCTTTTAATGCCTCGTATATGCAAATAAGCTGCCGCTGTGTATCACTTCAGTCGATTTTATATCAGCTCGTCAGCATGTAAGCTTATTTTTGACCAGTCAGCATCAGTCTGTCGGGCTCATACAATCAAGCTAGTCGTGACCAAGTGCCATTACCTTATCTAGTTCATACAGTTAAGGTGTTCGTGGCCACTTTACATCGGTTCGTCGGGTTCATGCAATCGATGTGGAGAAGCAGGACAGCTAAAGTTCTTTGTAAGGGATAACGAGCACGTAAGAGACGCAGAGAATTCTATCCCAGTCCACTATCTGGGCGGACGTACAAGAAAGCGGGGAAATAGCGTAACGGTTGTGGAAGTTGGTGAGAATATCAAGTCTAGAAATAGTATTCAACGCGGGACCAAGATCTGAGCACCTCTTGCAGGCGGCACAGCCCCCATGTGAAGCAAATGCAATGCGTATGCAATGTTGATAGGTGAGGAGCCCTTGTGAGCTTCGTGAGGTCGGTAAACGAAAATCACGAACAACGCACCAGGTGCTTGTCCAGCGACAAACACTCGATAATCTACCCCCACACCTCTCATCGGCAAAATAGATCACTAATACGATATATTTTTTGATCAGGAGCAGAGTCAGGGGAATTGTCTTGGAAATTACAAGCAAAATGCCAAGGAGAGCTGTCTTTAGTTGTAAACTTCGTCGCATGTTGCCAAGGATCCAACCAAGTTAAACGTCGCTCCCCAGTTGACGTGTAAGCTACCCACTTAAAAGTTGAAAGAAAAGTTCCCTGGTAAGATCAACCAAGAGCTGAACTCGATCGATCGTTTAGTTTGGGAACACAGTGGACGTTGGAAATTATGATTCCGGTCACTTTGAAGCGGATCAGATAGAGTAAAGATAAAGTCATTTTCATTTGTCATATTTAAAGTCCATTGATCTCTCTTCCTAGTCCAATACCTCCGATATATCCCTCTCCAAGAAAATTAGGCAGTTTCGACAAGAAGGATGCATCAAAGAGCAAAACTACTTCACATCAATGCTCAGTTACTCAGCCACATCCTCAGAATCCGCGGTCTTCGCTTTACCGGGATGGTTCCAGTTCGCCCAGACTTCAGCCACACCTCTCTTCTCGGCTTCCTCTGCCGGGACCTCGGTTTTCAATGCACCAGGATGATTCCTAGAGCCCAAAATGAGATAAGGTAGTAAATGAAGAGAGTGGAGAGCTCACCAATTGGCCCAGACTTCAGCTACACCTCTCTTCTCGATGGCGTCTTCTGATTCCACGGTCTTCGCTTTGCCGGGATGGTTCCAATTTGCCCACACTTCCGCTACTCCCTTCTTCTCAATGGCCTTGGTCTCCAAACTAGAGGCTGTTGAAAATACATCAGTGGAAACTTGTTTCAAGTGGTGTCTCTGAAAGAACTCGGGGTGGTCCCCTACCTGAAGCAGCGATGGGAGCAGACAGAACACCCCCAATTGCCTGGGCAGCGAGCAAAAAGAAGACGTTTTGGACCTTCATGATGAATGTGCGAAGATTATTCTTGTTGTTTGGTGAAGAGGATAGTGTGAGGTGGAAGCAAGTAAGTAATTAAAATGAGATTGACTGCTTTCAAAATGGGAAGAGTGCTGGAGAGTATAAGTAAATCTGCGCTCAGCATGTTCTTCTGATGCTCGGATTTGAACGACCCTGGCTCCGCAATAGTGGGTTATCCATATCTCGAAAATGTGTATCCAACCTTGAGATGCTGAACAGAGACTAGCGTTGGAGCTTGCAATCTGCAATCTGAATTTACTAATTGGGAAGTGCGGACAGCTTCCGCCTTGGAATAAAGCGAGAGTAGCGAGCAAAATCTTACGTGATATGCAGTGTAAATTCAGCAATACCAGCTGCAAGGTGGAATGTCAAACGACCGGCTGAACTATGCTGTTGTTATTCACCTTGCCCCATGCGTGGCGCTCCCTGAACAGGGCACAAGTATGGTAAGATCATCGTGTTAGATCTCTTTGATTGGTTGTATCTTGTTCATTCAATCTAAATTGTGTCGGCCGAAAGATATCTCAGCGGCCGACCGTGATATCAAGTTACACTTACACAGAGTAGCGGTAAGCTCGTATGCTTGCAAAGTCCACAGCAGTGCCATACTCATACATACATATTCCTGTATGTACTTCTAACCAAAGAAGGCAGGAGGTGATTTGATATCCACTTATGTCAATTCTCATGCAATTCTCATACGATCAAGAACGGAGAAAGTTGCAGCGGACCCACCTGCAGGAATGCATTTGGTCTACCGATCAGCCGTGGAGTTAACATAGCTCTGTCTTGCATTGATAGCATGTGTAGAATAGATTGTTCGGTTGCCACAGATGATAAGACATGCAGAAAATAGAACTGTTGCCATTGTCTGTGCCGATTTCTATCACCATTCTATTCGAGCCTAGTGCTTTACAATACAACCCACCCAGCCTCCAACCAAATTCCCACAACACATTCAAGACTTGGAGATATTTTCAGTGATCCTCTCAACAGCAAAGCACACCTTCCCATCTGCACCATATTGAGCCATCATTCAACCATGTGGTTTCCAACCAAGCTCGCAAAGAAAGTCTTGTACTCCTCCGTGACTGATGAGGAGGAGAAGGAACGTCTTTCCTCTCGCTTCAGTGACGTGAGTACTGAGAAGGCGGAAAGTGAAGGCTATGATATGTCTTATACTCTCAAGCCAACACGCCGTTCTCGCTTGCCGCACATCACGGCCAATACCGCAGGAATTGTCACCATTGTGCTGGTCTATGGACTGAGTATCTATGGCGCCGTGCTCGGGACTTGGGCAATGCACAGCCGTAGTGATCATGGAAGTCCGTACACAAAGCCAATTGCGTACTGTAGGTCATACCCCTCATCCATTTATCAAAACCCTTTCTCTAAAGACTCCTAGCCCCTGTGATGGACAAAATCAACATCCCTATGATCTGGAAGAAGATTGATCCTTCTCTGTTCCCAGAACCTGGGAATCCAGAGCACATCTATCGAGGACGACCCAGCCCTGAGGTTGATGCCGCGTGGGAGCGTATTTCTCGTAAGTCACTTCCCTGTACTCATAGACATTTGCATTTTCAAAAATCTAATTAAACCCAGATATCGGAATGCATGCTCTCACAAAGCAAGAGGTTACAGACATCGGCAAGAACGCAACTGAATGTGCCAAGACCATGCCAGACTGGGGATACGGCCCTGACACTTACATGTCGGAAATTGACGTTTTCCATCAATTGCACTGTCTTGACGCTCTCCGCAGAACCAATGTGCTGAACTACGACTATTACTGGGGCAGTATCTACAACTACGAGCCTCCCGTCATGTTCGAGTCACATGTTGACCACTGCATCGATATCCTGCGCCAGAACATCATGTGCAACTCCGATTTGGACATGTTGACCTATAACTGGAGACACACGCAGCACAATCCCTTCCCAGATGTCGGTCCCAAGAAATTTTGCCGGGACTTTGATGCATTAATGCGTTGGCAGGAGGAGGTGGAGTTGAAGGATGAGCCTGCTAAGTGGGAGAAAATTGTCCGGCCGGATGATGCTGTGCTTCTCCCAATGCCACCACATCTTGATGAACTTGTGGTCACGGGCTCTGTTGGTGGTCAAGATGTGAAGAAGTTAACAGACATCACAAGACCAAAAGACTGCCCTGCTTCAGAGTTGTGATACTGTTGGGAAAGGAATGAGCAGCTTATCACCTCGACCACATGTCAAGAATTTAGGTCGATTGTTATGCTAAGTTAATGGATGGTAGAATGTGGATAATGTACTTCAGAGCCATGACTTTATAGTCCTCGCTTTTTAGCCATTTGGAATTCGGCTTCAAAATTTTGAAGTTGAATTTACATGAATGCTCTATTCTCTGCAGCACGTATCAGGCAAGAATGCATGAGAAGAATTTAGAAACTATAATTGAACATCTCGAGAAAAACATGACATGAAGCAGATATGAATCCATATTGCTCAAGAGCTGACTGTGTATGCTCTGGAAACAAAACTCGTACTGTCTGTCTGTCTGTCAAGCATGATAAGCAACACCCTGTCAATATCAAGGAAATGCTGTACATCCGGACCGCATTAGGTGGCTCGAACAGGTGGGGGAGCTTCCGAGCTGACTAAGCCTTCGTCTCTTCAAATCACTTTTCATTTTTGTGCGACGTGTTTAACAATCCATTCTGGCTTCCATTCGAGTTCTCACCTTCTGCTTTTGGTTATTCAAGTTGACCATGGCACGTCTACCCAAGAATGTGGTGCCAAGCCATTACGACCTAGATCTTAATTTAGATCTAGATGGTTTAACCTTTCACGGCTCAGTCTCCGTTCACCTCGACGCTTGTGACGAGACGTCATCCATCGTTCTTCATGCGAGAGAACTCAAGATCACCAATACCCAAATCGAGTACTCTCCAGTCGAGATTGTCCAGATTCCCGAAATCGAATACAATACTGATCAGCAGACCATCACAATTTCTCTATCAAAACCCCTCACAGCAGGCTCAAAAGTAACGGTTCACCAATCTTTCCATGGGACGATCAAAGAGAATGGAAGAACTCCCGGCTTCGCATGGACCGGTTACAAAGATGCCAAAGGTGAAAAGAAGCGGGCGTACTCGACCAGCTTTGAGCCAGTCGGGGCACGCTGTGTTTTTCCATGCTTCGACGAACCCGAGTTCAAAGCTACAGTTTCCTCCACGGTCACCATCAATCAGGATCTGACATGCGTGAGCAATATGGACGTTCGCTCGTCCGAGCTCACGCATTCTGAATCCGAAGGACAAATCTCGAAGCGGGTCGCCTTTAGCACCATGCCAAAAACACCGACTTATCTGATCTGTTTCGTTATTGGAGATTTTGACTTCGTCGAGTCAACTAAGCTCAAGTTCCGAGTGAGGGTCTATGCTGTGAAGGGGGCGAAGATCCAGCATGCGTGGAACATGTTGAACATCGCTACCGATGCTCTGGGCCACTACGAGCACATCTTTGGCCTCGAATACCCTCTTCCCAAACTAGACTTGATTGCTCTCCCTGACGCAGGTGCACTAGAGAACTGGGGCTGTATCGTCTTCGGTGAGCGCTGGCTTCTTCTCGACCCCGAGACCACAGCCGCCAAGTCCCTACAAATGGCCGTTGAAACGCTCTGCCACGAGCTCGCTCACCAATGGTTTGGTAACCTGGTGACCATGGGCTGGTGGGACGATCTCTGGCTCAATGAGGCTTTTGCCGAATGGGCTGGTTTCACCGTCGTCGATAAGATGTTTCCTGAATGGAAATACTGGCTGCACTTCGTGGCTGCGGATCCAGATCCTGAGGCAATGGCATTTTATCAAGGAGCACTGGATATTGATTCAACGCCAGGGGCCCATCCGGTTTACAACCCCACTGCTTCACCCGATCGGATGCATGAGCTCTTTGATAATATTACGTATATGAAAGGCGCTGCTCTGTTGAGGATGCTGTCGAACTTCTTGGGGACGGACGTCTTTGTGGATGGGATAAGACGCTACTTGAAAGAGCATGCTTTTGGAAACGCTAAGACGAAGGATCTCTGGGCATCTTTGGCCGCCACTAGTGGAAAGGATGTTGCCAGAACTATGCAAGAATGGACCGCATCTGCTGGGTATCCTATTCTCATGGTTTCTGAAAACGATGCCAAAAGCACGATCACTTTGGAGCAACATCGGTACTTCCAAGCAATCGAGATGACCCCCAAGGAAGACAAGAACATTTACCACGTTCCGTTAAAATTTCAGACGAATACTGGAGGCCAATCAGACGACTCTGCTTTGTTGACCTCGCGAAAGGAAACATATCAAGTAGATCTAGAAACCTACAAGCTCAACGCGGGACAGATTGGCCTCTACCGGGTCTCCTATCCATTGTCTCGATTCCAGGCGTTTGGAAAGCAGACTTCAAGATTCAATTTAGATTCAGAAGACTGGGTAGGATTGATCTCCGATTCCTACGCATTAATCTCATCCTGTCTCGACATCCCAATGACAACCGCCGACCTTCTCAACTTCCTATCCAGCTTCACGAAGGACCATCACTTCCTCGTCTGGAGACAGATCTTCTTCGTCCTTGGCAAAATCCGACAAGCATTCCTGTTCTCGTCCCCTAAGACTCGGACAGCACTACAAAATTTCCACAAACATCTCGTGCTGGCCAATTCTCCAGAGGAGATTTGGAAAATTGGTTCTAAAGACCCCATCCATGTTCAGGATGAAAAGGCGATGTTTTATGCTCAGGGAATTTGGTACGAGCACCTCAAGGCTGGATCCGAGAAACTCTTCGACGAGTTCAAAGCTGGGAATGAGAAAGCGCTCAACCCCAATATACGGAAACACGTATTTCAAGCTGTCGTCAATGATCGTGTAAGTACACATCCCCAATTGAATCTTTGATGCAATGAATCTGATAATTGGATGTGCTCGTCTACTAGTACGAATCTGTCCTAGAAATTGCTCGTACCACAAGAGATCCAGAAATGCGAACCGACGCTTTCGTGTCTCTTGGCTATGCAGACAGCACAGAGCTGGTTCAAGAATCACTCAAGCTTCTGACACAAGTAGGCGAGCCATTCTCCGGGCTAGAGAAGTGGTTCTTATTGAACGCTCTGCAAACGCACTATGCTGGAGCTGATGCCTCCTGGACATGGCTCAAAAAAAAGTGGGATAACTTCGGGAGAGTGGATAGGGTGGGTATTTGTAGATATGTTGCGAGTTGTACGAGTAGTCTCTCAACAGCTGAGCAATTGGAGGAAGTGAAGGCTTTTGGGTTTGGTGTTGAGGTAGGTCTGATGGAGGAGGTGGTGTTTTGTTAGAAATGTGAAGCTGACTGTAGAATCAGGAGAAGTTCAAGAAGGCTTTCGAGGAAGCTACCTCGGGAATTGAAGCGAGGATGAAATGGGTTGAACGAGATCATGCAGGTGTGGAAAGATGGCTAGAAGGGCATGGATTTTAGTTTGTTTTGAATACATGAATGCATCGAAGAGATTGAGAGAATCGGTAGCTTTGAAGGCCTTTATGTTAGCTGAACATTACTCGAATGCAAACCTCACTCACCGGACTTATGGTCAAGGTGGTCACTCAAGACTATTTACTAGTGATCTTGCTAAAGACTTTGTCTATAAATCCTGGTATCTCTTCGTCCAGCACGTCTGGCGTTCTTCCAAAGCGGAAAGTAAGTCAGGTGATCAAATAGTCTATGAATCGTAAGTAATCCCCTCGATATGCTGGGTATCGAGGTAACAGTCAAGTGGAGTAGACTTAGCAGTAATCCTTAGGTCTTCGTCGAGGTATATGTCGCGAGTCAAGTAAGATACTTTTCTGCCTCTCCAACCTCAACCCTTCTTCTCTGGATTCGGATGATCAAGCTGAGATCTGGAGAAGAGTCAACATAGGATGAACAGGGCATAGTAACGTGAAAAATAATTCTGTAACACAAGCATGTGTGATCACGTTTACAGAAAGAGAACTGTGCAAAGACGGAGTGAGAAGAAACATGAAAGGCAGTTCGTGAAACGAAGGATGACTCCACGTGACCTATTTCCTAATCAATCACCGAGTAAGGCAGGGGATCTTCGTTTAATACAGCATGATTGGACATCATTATATTTGGACACACCCATAACGGCCAAATGAGTGTCCTGTGCATGGTGGGGAGAGTCGGCCCCGTGAGGTGCGCAACTCGACTTATGTGCAGAATTTGTCCAAAGTCTGCATGAGGCTCTGGACGGGACGGACGAAAGGCGCAGCCAGGAAGGCGAAAACCTGCTGTCATCTGGCTTCATCTATCTATCGTTAAGAGATATCACTGATAGTTGCCGGGCCTCTGGAAACCCTATCCTCCTACTTTCCTGCTTGAAAATGGCCGATCCCTTATCAATCACAGCAAGCATCGCTGGCATACTGAGCCTCACCATCGAAGTGAGCAAAATTCCCAGAGAACAGATCAGCACCTACCGTGGAGCCTTGAAAGATACACAAGAGATACTAAACCAAGTGAACGGAATTGCGCAAGTCCTCCAGAGTCTCGAACGGCTCATTGTGAAAATTGCTACGATAATCCACTTTCAAAAGGCTTCGGCCTTGATTACCACCTGCGATGACGTCCATGACCATATTTTCAAGCTCCGGAAAGACCTCGGAAAGGTCGTGCGGGTGGAAGGGCGCTTCAAGGAGAGCGTTCAGAAGTGCAAGTGGTAAGGTCACATTATGACATTGCTCTTGAACCAATTTGCTTGTTTACTGACTTGTGTCAAGGATTTTCACGGTGGAAGAACGAAAAAAAGTACTGAAGACTTTGCGAGAGTACTTGAACACATTCCACATGAGTCTTGATATTGAAGGACTGTGAGTTATTTGCATTTACATCTACATCTACAGCGCTGGCCCTGGGCTAAGAATACCCAGGGAGATGCTTGCGAAATCAGCAGCAGACATCAAAGCGCTCCAGGTCGAGGAGGCAGAACTCATCGGCCATTCCCAAAGAACGCGTCAAGTTCCACTCCTCTTGCTGTTTTCAAAGCCCAAAGAACTTTAAGGTTTGACATTCTCGGCAAAGACCATTGAGGACAGGTAGGGTATCAACAAAATTTTTATTGGTGGTGTTCAAGTATCACTTGCAAAATAAAGTCTTCTATTCTGTTTTCACAGTCGTTCTTCTGGTTCTCACAATCCCTGACGTTGTTCCCTTGAGATCTTCTTTCTTCGTGACAAGTTAGTCAGTCAGTCTACTTCGAGCTACAAAGGCCTAAAGTGAATGGATCTATGCTGCCTCTCACTTCGAGCAACCGATCTCGCTACTGTATGTCAGCTGGTGTCCAGATTCAACCATCTGTGAATGAATAACTGCACTTCCTGCATTCGTTCTGGAGCTTCCTATATCGCAATACCCTTTGAAGCTGTAGTTCAGTGCATTGATGACGCGACTGTCTTGATTGAGTGTGAAGCTTGCTTCAAGTGAATTGACTTCAGATTAGATTCGAAGGATGTTCTCCAGTTGTAAGTCACGGCCGTAAGTCACTACGGTAAGTGTTCTGTTGCCTTTGAATACCCAGGTACTTGGCAAGCTGACTCTTGTAGTTGAGATCTACAAGCGAGATAGGTACCTGGATTGTAGTGCAGATAGGTAAATATTCCACGCAGTAGATCTATATCTACTGCATGGCATCTCTATAGTATTCAATGCCTTTTCGACGCGTCGGAGCGAGGTGTAAGAGTGGAAATGCATTCAATCTAGATATCTGCAATCATCCGCGGCCCATGTTACCATCTCAATGACTGCAAGTGCCGTCTGTAAAGTTCCAGGTACCTTAAACATGGTGCAGCATGCATGGTTTCTCCGACTTGAGATCCGCCAGTACGAGTACGACAAGAGAGGTAGAGGTAGAGGGAGAGAGATGCCTTTCCTAATCGGGCGAAGTGAAGAGCAAGCAAGCAGCACTCGACTGCTCCTGTCCTGCCTCCTCGAGTGAGTGACTGACTACCTAACTAGGTAACTCCGATGCTAGCATCTCGTCTACCCTTCTCGTCCATCCATCCCTCGATCATCGTCCCTTCCCTTTTCAGCCTTGAGTCCTCGCCTACCCACTTACCATGCCCCTCCGCTTCCCTCCTTCCTTCCCTCCTCCCCTTCCCTTTTCGTCAAACAAGTCAAACTCGTCAAACTCCCTTCGAGCTGAAGACAGACACACACACCGGACGCCGGAGCCAGATTCTTCCAGTCCTTCGGCATTTCTATTTAAGACGCCCTTCCCCCTCTTCTTTTCCTTTTCCTTCTCCTTCTTCTTCTTCTCCTTCATCACAAACAACTTCTTCTCTCTCACGCACACATCCCGCTTCCCCCACGTACTCACGCTTCACTTCACATTCATTCTTCCTTCCTTCTACTTTCACTTCCACTTCTACTTCTACTTCCACTTCCGACCTCTGCTCACCGCACTCTCTTTGTCTCCTTCATTACATCTCACACATCATCTAACTCTCACTCTCACTCTGCTCTCCCGACAATCAACCAGCCATCATCATGTCTTCTTCAACGGGCACCCCCTCTGCTCCCGCCTTCAATCCCAGCCGCGACTCATCCTCCTCCCTCGAGCCATCTCCCGCAAGCACCTTCGGTGGCAGCGCTTCAAGCAATGCTGGCGATGATGATTTCCCCCACACTCCTGGTAATGGTGAGTTTCCCTCCTTTAATTCTCTTGTATTTGCCTCATTCCTTCCTTTCCCTACCTGCCGGCTCCCTTCAGTTCAAGATATTCAAGATTTGCACTTTTCGACGCGTCTTCGAGTACTTTTCGACATTCTACATATTCTCTGAGTTTCAGTTACATCCCCTGACCGAGCACTGCAAGGCCACTGCTTCCGGTTCCATACTCCTTCCTTCTGCTGTTGAGTATGACCAGCTTCACATCTTTCACTCCGCGTCTTCACTCCCTGGCACAACGTCAACCGTTCCACCCTCAAAGACCACTCCACATTTTCATTGCACAGAACTTGCTCTCTATCACTTCCATTCAAGTTTTCTCCATCATTCATTTTCGTTGGTATCATTTTCGACGCGTCTTGTTCGGCAAACCAGAAAGTTCCGAATTGGAGAATCTCTCAGTGCACTCTCCAACCTTTCTTGGTTTCTCACTATTTCAAGTCTGGGAAAAGAGAGCATAATGATGAGTTCTCTTCCTTCGGTTACTTTCACTGAAAGACCTTCTTTTCGTTTTCAGGACGCGTCTTGCGTTTAGTTCCACCCATCTCTAATTCTTGCTACCTCTCCTCCTTGCATCAACACCATCACGAAAGATTTACAGCTTTCCACCAATGCCAGTGCAGATTCTGCTCCTGTCTTCCTGCTTGTTTTCAAGAGTAGGACGCATCACTACTACCATCATTATTGATGGCTGTTTGCAATGCTCTATTTTGGTCGCCAGCAGCCCAGTCAGTCACTTAGTGGTGGAATCCACTTTCCTCGCTTCGCTTTGCCCCTTGTCCAGTCCTTATTGACTTCCCTCGCTTCGCCCTCCTTGTTCACATCGCTACCCCTGTTTTCAACTTGGATTGAAATGCTGCTAACATCCACGAAGAAGGCGTTCTCTTGAGCAAGTTGTCGAAGCTCTCTGTTAATGATGGAAAGGGTGCTAATCGGTAAGTTGCTTCTCCACAGATCCTAGGCGCTACTTATCAGCTTCATGAACTGACTTTCCAAAGATACTCCCCACCTTTCGTTCGCAATGGCTCCCAGAGCAAGGTCGAGGACCCATTCACCTCCCCACAACACCATTCAGGCCAACGAACTCCAACTGGACCAAAGCCCAAGGGTCGCTCTTCCATGAGTGGCAATTGGCGCTCAGGTTCTTCCTCCGGCTCTGGTTCTGGGTGCACTTCCCCAGCTGCTGCCCGAATCATCCATAGCGCCCAAAGCGGACATGGTGTCTTTGTTCAGGAGTATTCGTCTGAGGATGGTGAGCTTGCGACCAACGAGCAAGTTCTCATCAAGTCTGAGGATGCCCAGGCCATCTTTCCACCATCCAGCTGTGTCTTCGTCGCCAAGTAAGTCCCAATCCAATCGTATTCACCTCGTCTAGCTAACACAGTCCAGTCTTCTTCAATCAGAGGGTGATGAGGCTCTTGAGGTTGCGGTCACTCAAATCTTCCGCGAGTTTGGAACCGTCTATGTCAAGATTCGTCGTGATGCTAAGCACATGCCATTTGCATTCTGCCAATACACTGTAAGTTTTTCTTCAGCACTATCATTTATCACTCTTCGATGATTCGCCTGCTAACTTTGTACAGAATGATGCTGATGCTGAGCGTGCCATCAAGGAGGGTCGCGGTCGCTTAGTCAAGGGTCGTCCATGCCGATGTGAGAAGGCCAAGGCCCATCGTGAGTACCCTTCCTTTCCATTGCAAACAGACTCTGACATTTCTCCAGGCTTGTTCTTCTTTGAACGCAAGTATGGTCCAGTGGTTACTCCATCTGAGGTCCAGCAATTGCTTCGAAGCTTTGGCAGAATCTCATTTTGCAGACACATCAACGATGTTGAACGCGCTGCCTACAATCTCAACGAGGGTGTCATGGTTCAGTTCGAGATGTACGATGAGGGTCAGGCTGCTCAGCAGGTATGTGAATCCATTCTCTCTGCTTGATATGATACTCACTTTCTTATAGGCATTCCGCAACCACACCGAGTTCAAGATGCAATGCATGGCTAACATGGCATCCCCAGCTCACAAAGGTTTCAACAAGTCCGACCCAGCTCATCGCTCATACCTTGATACCTACGAAGTTGACAAGCGCTCTGTCTTCGTTGGCAATATCTCTATCGATGTCACCGAGGCCGAGCTCTACGAGATCTTCCAACACTTCGGTAACATCGTCCAGGTCACTCTCCACAAGAATGATTCTACCGTTGATGGTAAGTTGTCTGACCTTCCTTGCCTTCCCTTTGTCTCTAATGGTCAGTAGTCAGTCAAAAGCACTGCTTCGCTTTCGTTGAGTTCCAGCAACAGCCATCAGTCCCCCGAGCTCTGATTGCCATGGTAAGTTTCTCCCGATATGCCATTGTTCCACGCTAACATCATCTAGTCCGGTTATGTCCTCCACGACAGAACTCTTCGGGTTTCTCAAAAGGACACTGAAGGTGCAAAGGCTCGCACTCGCCGCCAACCCGCCCGAGTTGCCCCAGCTTCGACTGGCCCATATCAATCTCCAGCTGCTCGCTCGGTTGGCCAACATCAAGCTTCTCCGATGGCTTACATGTCTCCAGGATACGGTTCTCCCTACGGCTTCGCTCAAGGTGCTCAGTATTACAACTACCAAGGAGCTAGTCTCCCAGGTCAGGTTCAGTATTACTCTCCAACAGCATACTCACCATCAGTCTTCCCTGCTTCCTACTTCACCTACACTGGCAGTCCAACCTACAACGCTGGTGTAACCTCAGCTGCGACTACCACCGGTAGCCCATCGCATACGCAGTACTACTACGGTGGCTATCCTCAATACCCCTCGCCCGCATCGTACTGGCCTACTTCAAGTCCAGTTGCTGCTCAACAGCCGGTCAACTACTATATGCAAGCCTACACTCCACCAGCCACCGACCCTGCCCAGGAAGACCGTTCGGCTACTCCAACTCCAGCTGGACACCCTTCTACTACCGACGCCTCTTTGGAGTCTGAGTAGAGGTTCGATCTCCTTCGCTTGACGACTTGCACCACTGCTCGTCTCTGTCAACCAAGGTTTGGTCGGTACCAGCTACACTCCCATTTGCTCTGCCCATATCACATGTTTTTTCGTCAGATACCCTGCTGTGTCTTTTCAACATGTTTCCGACTTTCGAATGAATTCGACGTCATGATGGATCTTCCAAACTTGCAAACATCTAGCTTCATATTCCTCCTGGCAGGATGTCTTTTCTCACATACTTCTGTCTTCGTTCTGTTGAGACATATTCATGCAACCTGTCAGACATCTTCTGTTTGTCCGTCTTCCTTGATGTTCTTGCTCCCCCGTTGGACAAGATCGTCGTAGGATAGGGTTTCGAGACATACTGCACCGGTTCTCGATTTGTACAACCATCAAAATGTACCACCATAGCTAGATCTGAATGAACATTGCAAACAAACCCCCTTGTATTCTCTGACTCTGACTGTGACTTCTGACTACGGATGATATATTTCTTGGGTTTTCATTTATGAAGATATATTCTCGCTCTCAATGCAAATTTTCAAACAGTAGCTAGATCCTCACAACCCTTCCATGCCCAGCTCCAACAAACCCAGCCCTGGGTGCAATCTAAAGATACAACAACTTACTTACAGACTTGACACAAAAGGCACATATGAAGGAGCGAGGTAGAGACAAAAGAACTCAAGTGTCATTGCATTTGTAATCGTAACATCATCTATCTCATGCCCAACCTATATCCAACGCCATGCTAAGTTCCAAATTCAGACCCCTTGGGTCATAGTCATACCCAACTCAATCCCCTTCCTTGGTAATGGTAATAACACAACAACAGCCTCCTTTCCTTCGTTCTACAATATCCCATGACAAGCCAGTTCCAAACATTACATATCCAAATCTCAACTGCTCAATTTCATCTCCGGGTGTGCTGCTCCTTCTAACCTCGCCTTGCAGCGAAGAGGGTCAAGCTCAGACTCGTATCATTCTCTCCAACATTAGGCGTCGGCTCGCCCAACATCTCCCACCTCTTCAACGGGAAGGGCGTGAGTTTTTCTTTCTCGGCTGGCTTCCCATCCGCGCCCGTTATGGAATGCATCCTATCCTTCTGGCTCAGAACAAGCCACTCTGTTGGATTGGCTGCGATGCTAAACAAGTATGATATCGGTGGGTTGGATGTCGTGTCTCGCAGGCTGCGGATGCATTGCTGTCGCATATCTTCTGGTAGGGCGTCGACTAGATGGAGGGCCAAGTCGAAAGTCTGCTCGATGAGGTTGCTGATGGCTTCCGTGCTTGTGTCCAAGGCTTGGAGTTGCAGAAAGACGGCGGAGAGAGCGAGGGTGGCTTTGGCGCGGCTCTCGTGTCCTTGCTTGGTTGCTTCAAAGGCGCCGACGTGTATTGTCATGAAGGACAGTAAGAGGGGGAGCCACTTCGATATGATTGCGTCCTTTGTTTCCTGCGACTGCGTGTTTGCGAGAAGAAGCCACGTCCCGTTTAGAGCGATAACCATATCGGAAGCGAGACTGGAGCTGCCGGAATCCGGAGAGGGCGATGCCGATATGCTATGTGCTGTTGCATCAATGATGCGTAGAAGATTCTCGGCACGCGTGATGCGGTCACTCATCCAAGGGCCATCACTGCTGTTTGCCTTTGGGTTGGGGAACAGCCCGAGGAGCTGCATATCAGCTCGCCGTCGAAGATGTTGAGATATCGAGATGTCGAGCAAGGGGATGATGCTTGCCCAAGTTGTTCTGCCAGCTTCTACTGCAGATTCGATAGCGTGATCGAAATCAGCCAGGTGCTCTGCCTGGTCGGAATTGTCGCCCTCCATTACAGTATCCCGGGCTTGCAACATTGATGCAAGCTTGACCTGGCAGAATGGTAGGGAGAGATCGTCTGCGATGTTCAAGAGAAACTCTGTAGTGATTGGTTCACCAAGAACACTAGTTGAAAGAAGTTTGTCGATGGTCGTGTTGACGGCATCCACAACATCCGAATTGGTGCTCTGGAGTAAAGGCATGATCAAATTTTGCGTAAAAGCAACGGCGTCTCTCAGTATGTGGTATTGGTAGATGTTGTACATATCCTGAGTTGCAAAAATAGCCCTCGCGTGTAAGGACTGGGAGCTGTCGTGGCGGGTTGTGAAAGAAGCCTCAAAAGCTTGACGGATGACCAAGAGGATGTCCATAGGAAAGTCTTTTTGCGCATGTGCCTGCTTGATCCGAAGTCGATATGTTTCTTCAAGCGTCATAACTTCTGGAAGATCGCATTGGGCGACAAGTAGACGAAGAAGGTCCTGGGAGACAGACGACCTGTCAAGACTGCCCTCCATGGGCTGTTGTTCGTTCCCCCCACAGCTAGCAACGACATCACGAAGGGTGAGGCATCCGAAGCTGATCAGTGGACCAAAGACTTCCATCATGCCGGGACGACTCTCCAACTGTAATACTCGATTGACCCATGCCCCCATCAACACGTCAAACTGTTTAGCATCAAATGTCCGTAGACGAGTGAGTAACAAGGCACAGCTTCTTTGCTGCTCCGGGGACTTCTCCCATGACTCCTCCAATCGTAGGATAATCCGGCGGAATAGTCGTTCGAGGGTGGCCTGATCCATACTGTTCCCGCTTGCCAGCACCTTTTCAATCTCGTCGGTGAAGTCGACTTCTGCCGTTTCCACGATGGCCATATGGTCCGAAACCGGTGAACATGCATCTGCTGCGGTCTTTCGATCACTTCTGGCGAGTTCCTGGGCAAGCTGCTGTGCAATGATGTTTTCCTGTGGTAGTCTGGATGCGAGATCCGAAAGGGAAACCAGGAAACCCCGTGGGACCGAATCTGTTTCTTCAGTCAAGGCTCGCAGCCGGGCCATGAGGATGTCAAAGAGTCCATTCAATGCTCCGATGGCAGCAAAAGTTTCTAGGTGCAAGTCTAAAGTATCGGTACATGAAGCTAAAACTTCCGTGTCGTTCGAACTGGTGACAATTTTGAGCACATCTGCAAGCATCGAGTAGTCGTCCAGATCTTCAAGATAACCTCGAACAGTGATGAAATCCGATCCCGTAATGGCAGAACTTCCACCTTTCATGGGAGAGGCGTCCCAGTCATCTAACGGTGGTATTGTTGGCTGCACCATTTGAAGCCTGACCTTATGTCTCAGCCAATGTCCTAATTCCGACTTAATCGTCCTGCTCAAGTCCTGCGGAAGCTCCACAAGATTGCTCGACTCCTCATAATCCTTCGATTCCAGATCAAGATCTACGCCGCTTTGCATTCCTGGTAGATTTCTGTTCATGAAAACCAGACAATCCTGAATTAGGTCGTCCTCGTCATCCGTTGACAAGTCTGCACGACCTAGCAAGGCAGTGCGAAGTCCTGAAATGCTATCGCTAGCATTACTCATTGGAAGCTCTGCTAGGAGTCGAGTCGAGGAAGGCCCGTCCACCGCCACATCTGCAGGATTGTATATGCCGCCGCGGGCTATGAGCCATTGAAGATATCTCGGCGTAGAAAAATGATCTGAACGTGCTAGTTCAGATACCAGGTGAAAGAAGGAAGGATTGTTAGTTCCAGAAGTATGAGACGTCGAATCGAGAAAGCTAAGTACAGCCCCAGTGATGTCTGTCCCGAGTTTAGCCCAATACCTCATCATGCGTGCAGCCACAAAGGTCTTGGTGTTTCCAGGTCGATAGGATGATGTTGACCATTCAAGGATAGCTAGAATCAGCATGTTTTTGTCGCCATCAATATCCCAGCATATCCGCGGCAAGTCGTTTGAGAATGGTTCCGAGAGACTTCTATCCAATGTTCTGATAAGACGCTTCCGAGCAGGAGGTTCCTTCATAGCGCCTGTGGTGGTAAATCGTGAGTTGCGCCTGTCGATTGTGCCCAAGATCGGTAAGAATTGAGGGTCTTCTGAACCGAAAGTTGATCTGATTGTTTCTCTGTGTAGTGCCCACACCTTAGGCGATACAAAGTTATCGGTGTTCGTAGCCATCAGCCCTCTTAACAGACTCTTCAGTCGATCTGAAAGAGGAGCTAAAATGTCATGGTCCGTATGTTTCAAGATCTGAATTGCGGTCAGCACTTTAGGTTCTTAAACATAACACTGCTCAATATACCTCAGCTAAATGGTGAATCAAAGCAGCCGCCAGCCGTCGCCCATACTTTCGGTATTTCAAAAGATCTCTCCAATACACTTGGGTAATCAATATCCACATCGGGAGTTTCGCCTGGGGACTGTTCTCAAGTGAGGATACAAGCCAATCCATGTAATGTTCCCGATCGAGTAGGTGTTCGGCATGAAAGTGAGTTGCTAGTCGTATCCTAAGAGTCATTGTCAGTCAGAAGTTCTGCTGGGAGATTAGGGAGCCATTACGCATAGGTAACCCGGGTTTTAAAGTCCTTCTCGCCACATGATGCAACGATACTCTCCAAAAACTGTTCGACACAAACAGTAAAATCTCGAATCCACTTCGCTTCTCCGCCCATTGCAAAGGTCCCGCTAACTCCTTTCCTGCGGAATGATCGAAGTTCATTCGCACCAACACATTTGGCTAACCAAACTGCTCTTTCAATGGGTATGTTTTTGCTCAAAGATTGCTCCAACAGCACCTTTCCTCTTATTCCATGGGGGATCGACCGACTCAGGCGACGCAGTGAGATCGTTGGGTTTGCCAAATCCTTCAACCACATCTCTCTCTTTGTATCCGTAACGGTAACTCGCGGTGGTGGTTTGAAAGTTGATGCCGAGTGTATTTGGCCATGCGCTCTGCGCTGAGCAAGCACGTTGGTGAAGAGGGCTGAGAGAGTTTGTAGACCAGTCTTGTGCTTGAGAGCAGGAATTATAGCGGCTCTGGCTGATCCAGTTTCGTTTTGTGTCATCTGCGCCTTGTCAAAATAACCCTGGCGGATAACAGGCTCGGAGAACTGGTCTTCGGGGTGATTTCCGGTCCATGGATAGAAGTCCGCATGCCCTATTCGATGTCAGTAAAGTCCATATCACAGCTTCTCCGGAGTAGACCTACCATTAGGCGAATAGTGAGGAGCAATTGCTGGAACTTCTAGGGTATATGGTTTTGGGCGAGCATCCTTCTTGTTGGTATTTGTTAGCAGCGGCCGCTGCTTCCCTGACAATGGCGGAGCATGTTGTCCAGGTCTCACTGGTAGAGGCATCGGTTTGATAGTATTATCATGTTGTCCCCCTTCTTGCGCCGACCTCGGGTTGATGACACTCGGCACATCGAAGTGAAGCTGTGGTCGTCCACGGGGTGGCAGAGACGGCCTCCAGGTGGGAGTCACTGCAGACGATGGCCTTGGAGATTCCACCACATCGGCTTGCTTCGAGTCCGTCGATATCTCCACCCTCAGTCGCGAAGTTCCAATCCTCGGGCGAGCCACCTCTCCATCAAACGTCAAGTCCACCAAGCCGCCATCATTCCCCCTCCGCGTCGGTGACGAGGATGTGAACTGCTGCGAGTGTGTCCTATGCGGCGGTGGCCTCTGATGAATGGCACCCGTCGAGGAGAGAGAGCGCTGAGGGGGCTGTCGGCCCACGGGTCTCGTGGTCATGATTCGTCCATCTCGTGGGGAAGCAAATGCGATTTCTTATGGAATATGGCGAGAGTGGTTTGAATGGTGCGCGAAGAGTATTCCCAGGCAGGTGTAGAGAGTTGACTTGCCAGGGTTTATGTAATGTAATGTGATGTGCAAGTGAGGGTTGTGGGCGCAAGATAGATGTGGAGTGGAGATGTAAGGTTATGTTATCGATGCGATGTACAGAACTGGAGTGTCGTCTCGGCGGATGTCGACTAACGACTAACAACTAACAGTACGACGGGGACGGGAACTGCGGCGGGCAAGGGCAAGGGAAGGGAAGGGCAGGGAAGGGAAGGGCATGGGCGTGGGACAGACAGGATGGATGTGATGGGAATGGGATGCGGATGGGGGAGAGATGGGCGACCAGGGTGCGGAAGAAGTTAGGCCAGCCTAGAGGGCAGAGCAGGGCAGGGCAGGGAAGGGCAGGAAGGGGAAGGGGAAGGAGGAAGGGTCAAACAACAACCTGAGCAGAGTTGCAAGGGCACCGAGAGACGAGAGACATCCATGACCAGGAAGGAAGGCAAGGCCAAGCTACATAAGTCGCCAGGTTAGACGGGAGGGTTGTTGACTGCTGCACTGCAAGTCAAGTACTGTAGTGTATAACAGTGCGCTGATGCAAGTGAGAAGAGAGACGTGATGGAGGGTGTGCGTGCTGTGCTACTGCATGGTGTGCATCGCATCCTAGGCTGGCTGGGCTGCTGCTGGGATGTCCGTATGGAATTATCAGGGAGTTGGTCTGGCTGGCTATTGGGCTGAAGATGTGCGCCGTGCAACTGGATGGCGTTACGTATCACGGCGATTTTTGGATGTTCGGGGCGATAGCTGGGCTCGGCTCCTCAGTTGGTCCCTTCTTTTCCCCTTCCCTTCCCTTGCCTTCCCTTCCTTCCGTGTGGCTCGTTGGATTGACTCGGAAGGATAAATGTCGATTTCTTGGCTGCTGAAACTCCAGCGGATCTGGCGCCCTGAGTGACATTCTTGCTTTGCTTTGCTTTCTTTTTCAAACGGAACAACTCCGACGCTGTATTTCTCTCTCTTTTTCTGTAGCGTTTGTACAAGTGGACGAGGCCAGTAAAGAGAGGAGATATGATGTTTCTACACTACCCTTCCAAGGAAATACCCAGTTGTGCTTTGAACCCCCAAGGAAGAAGTAAAGAAAGAAAGAGAATCTTGGCATTTGAGACAACATCTCACTCTCGGGTAGCCAGTCCGACTTTGATACTTATGCCATTGCAAACTCTGAATCAACTCAACCCATGAGAATATAGCAATCCGTGGAACATTGCTTTCGTGTCACGTCAAGAACCTTTATTCAAGCTTGCAACCTCACAACCAGCCTTGTTCCAGAGATGAGAAATGAGTTGATCCAAGCAGGAAAATGTTTCAAATATCCAACAGGTATACAGCAGGCTGGGGGTAATCCGGGTACAGCCAACCATTTCCTGACTGGTCTCAGAACAAGATATTGAGGAATCGTAGCTGTGAGATTGTGACTAATCCACAAGAGCTCTATTTCCGTCACTCTCCTTCCTAATAAGCATGTCCAGCCACTCCACTGCATTTCTATCGGTAAATGAAAGAAGATATCTGTCTGGACTTGAACATTAATTACCTTTCACTCGATATGGCTGCATGCTTCGGCAAAATCGAGTTGGATGTGGTGGAGGATGTCCATATCTAGCAGGTATTAAGCTGACACATCTTTCGTGTTTGGACCCATCGCACTCGCGATTCTCCTTCGTCAAATTCTAGAAGAGAGGCAAAAGAGGTTTAGAATACTCAAGTTGCCTTGTACAGTACTGAAACGACTTGAAGAAAGAACTGCAGAAAATAGGTATATACTGATCCGAGCTAGGCTTGTTGGCACGTCTCCGCGCAACTTTCTTGCCTCCCTGTACCTTGCGAACTGACGGACGGACGACTGTGGTCTGGATGTGATCTGATCTGACCCTCGGGTTTGGGAATAGCCAGAATCCGGGTTTACTCAAACCTTCCCGGAAAGGATGGCGAAAGGATGGAAAGCTTGGATTTGGCTTGGGCTGGGAGCATTCCAAGTTATACGCATGCCCGAGTATTTTTTGAAAATGACAGCACCCTAGGGTGTCTCGAACTCTGGGGCGGCCGGCCGCTATTGACTTTAGTGCAGCCGACCTCCGACCACCGACATCACGGTTGGTTTGTGGAAACAGCATCGTCACGGCTCCCAAAAGACAGACAACCCACTCCCATTGATCTCACCAACCAACGAGATCTTCAATCATGTCTACCACCAAGAAAGATATGCGCCGGGCGGATCTGAGTAAATCTCCCAATCCCTCCCACATCAAAAGATTTCTAACGCTAACCCATATCGCAGTCATCCCATTCCAGATCCCCCCCGCGAAGGAGAGCTCAAGTGATCTCAGCGGAACCCTTGGAAGCACCTTGCCAATGGCCGCCATGTTCACGCGAAACAAGTTCGTTGGATGGTACGTACAGGATTCTGCGCAAGTTTGAAGGGCTGGCGAAGTGCGAATGCTGATGGCGAGAATAGGGCATCTGTCGTTTTGGCTATCCAGAACTGGCTGGGAGAGAGTGCTGAGGCGAAGAGGACTTCAAGCCAGCCAGCGTATTTCTCTGTTGGCATGGGAAGTAAGTACACGCCTCTTGCCATATTTGAGGATATTGGTGGCTAATGCTTTGGTGAATAGTTATGGCGCTTGTTGTGGTATGCTCATTCTCTTTGACAGGCCTCTTTGACAACTCCTGGCTAATTGTGGATTCTGCAGACTTACCTACCGATGTTCCTCCCTCCTCCAGCGGTACCGGGCGCGGCTACTGGCACGGAAGCTCCAGCAGCGGCACCTTTGTCTTAAACGGCGTGTATAATAGGAAGCTTGACTGTGTATAATAGGGGTGACTGGCTTTTGGAGATTCCCCTCAGGTGGAATGTCTTGAGAGGCTACACCGAAATGAATGTATGGGTACTCGATACTGCGGTCCGGGAGTCTGGTATTTTGGACTAAATATGAAGGAGTCGAACATATGCAGATTGTTGACGAGTGCACCTGCGAAAGTGCTTCTCCCGACTTCAAATTTAATACATGATCAAGCCAGTATATGTTCATGTGTAATTTTTCAGTTTAGAAGTGGATTTCTCCATGAATTTTGTGGGAATGGGCGGATACTGGGCTTAACGGTGTGGGCGTGTATTGGTCTCTGAAGCAAGCACTGAGAGATGGTCACATGCCGAAGGCTTCTTCTTTCACCTGGAGCCAGTGCTCTTTCTTTGTTCAGACCGGTGAGAATGTCGGACACAAGCCTTGCAGCCTGGATGTTTTTCGTTTGTCAAACGGAGATTTACCTGACCATTGAGCATTCAGTTTCCTTACCGGAGTTTCTTAGGTTGCTTACCCCCAGTCAGCTCTGACCAATTATTTCAGCATCTCTTAGGCAGATGTACTTATGTTTACTTAGCCGGGAGGTATTCAAGCTCTTGCCAGTGTTTTACTGGACAGCATGTCTTGTTTGTATTACCACTTTCATACCTATGTAGCTAGTTTAGAGGATTGCCTCACTGCTTAGAAACATGAATTTGTTTGGAGTTTGAAAGACTGTAGTAATATGGCATATTATTTTCAAGGGTATAGGAATTGAATGTCTCCATATTTATTTGCTAACGATGCTATTCTCTTTACAGCTCTCTAAAATATCATTAAAGTTCTAGACCTTCTTTACCGCACTTTATCCTCACTCAGCCTTTACCGAGCCGCAACTTATGCAATTTGCTATGGAGTGAATAGGTAGAATATAAATCATTGGCTAAATGTTCATCAAGAAGACAAAGAAAGAGCATGTGAATAGTAAGTGAGTCAAATGATTCAAATGCTGTCATACCCGCCCGCTTCCTAAGTGGCGACTCAGCTCAGCCTCGAAGTCAAATCACCTCAATCACAGAGCCCTCACGTGCTGGGAGGCCTCAGCTATTCTCCTTTCGCACTAGCCTCTTCGCTCCTTCCGTTTCTAGCCCCCCCTCTTACCTCAGGTTTTCCCCTCCATCGTCCGTCCGCCTTGCCCTGCCTCCGACCCGACTACTACAGAACTTGAACTCAACACCATCAATTCGTTCCGCCATCCAAAACCACCTTCGTCTTTACAACATCTCCACTCTAACAACAACAACTACACCACCAGATCTTCCTCTCCTGATACAGCGAAACGTTCTCGCTCTATTACCCATCTCCGTCCCAACAAACCCTGCCCCCAAGGAACCCAGGAACACTCGAGTTTATGTCAATCGAAAATCTCAAGACCTTCGGTGAGTCTCCACTCCACCCCTCGTGCCAGTCGCGACAACAAGGGCCTCCTCACATACTCTGGATCCGGGTGTTCGCCATCTATCCTACCTCCCTGATGGACATTCAGCTTCCTATTTCAGCCCCCACTCCCCTTCTTATCGTTGGAGCTCTCAAAGAAGCTCGCGCTGACATTCCTCGTAACACAGACCCCTTCGCCGAAGCCGACGAAGATACCGGAGAGACCAAGCAGTCGCAAAATTACATCCATATTCGTATTCAGCGTAAGTTCTCATTCTCCCCCCTCTCGGCCTTGAAGCGGCACAGCGCCACGGTTAGAAGATAAGCCTGCTGACTTGTCTACCTCCACCAGAGCGAAATGGTCGTAAGACTTTGACCACTGTACAAGGTCTCCCCAAGAAGTTTGACCAGAAGAAGATTCTGAAGGTCATCAAGAAGAAGTTCGGTAGGTCGACATGGTCTCTGATGGCAGGCCCACAAACTGACAGTCTGCGATAGCTTGCAATGGCACCATCGTCGTTGATACCGAGATGGGAGAGGTGATCCAACTTCAGGGCGATCAGCGCAAGGATGTTCAAGAGTTCCTCACGGACAAGAAAGAAGGCTTGGAGCTTGATGCCAAGACCATTAAGGTAATATACTTGGACTCTCATTGCAAGAATGTACAGCTAACGGCCTCCCTCCAGGTCCATGGTTTCTAAGCCAATCGAATACTTGCCCACGAGCCGTCATTACGAGGACCTTCGATAGGAGTGTGTCTGCACGAATCCCTTTCTTTCAACTTCTGGCCTCGCCTCGTTTACGACTTGCTTCGACATGGGCGTTTCGATTGATACCCGCATTCTTCACAGAACGCATTGATGACATGGGAATGGGAGATAGGTTAATTCTGCGTTGCTTCGGTATTGGACTTTGCGATTTGCTTTTCACAGCATGTGCAACAGCAGTGGGTTTTGCTGGGCCCTGCATTCCTCTAGGACAGAGGTCGGCATAGATTCTGGCCACCAATATGATGATTGCACACACATTTCCTCTCTGATGAAGCTCCTTTGGATATGTGACGAATGAACATATACTAACTGTCAGCCCTCCTCCTTGAAAACTTTATACGGAAGCCTCCCAGCCTCAATCTAGCAGGAAGAACCACCAGCCCTACTTTCGACCCCACAATGCAGAATGTAAGAAACAGCAATCCTACGGCAGGGACTTCGGATTTATGTTAGATCTTGAAGTGCCAGTGCAAAAAAAGAGTAATCGGCATGAGATGAGATGCCAGGTTGGATTTCTCCTGCAAAATAGTCCATTCCCGTTGTACTTTGACTCTTCTCCAAGCTGCAAAGCGAGCAAGTCAACAGTTACAAAAACTTAAAATGAAACACCTGAGTTTCCGTCTTAAGAAATCTTCTTATCTTCTTGGTAAGAAATCTTCTTATGAGACTAGAAATCACATGTATTCTATTTTATTTCTGTGCGGTATAATTCTCGACTTTTAAAAGATCATTCCTCTCAGGTTGGTAGGGCAGGCCAAGGCTCGGAGACAGATTTGGCCGATGATCCCAGCCGATCCCAGAAAAAAGTCCAGAGCCGTCTGCTTGCCTGTTTAGTACCGTGAACCTCAAGTCCTCTTCCCCTCCAACGTCCATTTTCCAAACTGCCATGGCACATTCAATATCCTTTCGACGGCCACTGCCACTCTTCAACGCCGTCAAGTTCTCCTCTCTTCACCCTCGCATACAACGGCAATGCTTCTCCCAATCCTCCATCCACCAGTATGAAAACCGAAATATGATGCGAGCCCAGCATCCACGTCAAGCTTTAGACGCCAGCTTGAGAGTTGTATCGAAACAAGCGCAGAAACAGAGAATGCAATCTGATGTAGGACTTCTCGAACGTACGCTCCCCTCTACTACCAACCCACCAATTCCTTCATCCATCTCCTAGTAGTCACTAACACACCCACCTCCAGGAACATTCATCACCCCCACCGGCAGCAACGCGCCCAAACTCTCCTCCTCCCTCTCCTCCTTCGCAAAATTCCAATACGCACGCATCAAGACCCGGCTACAGGACCGCTTCTCCCTCCTTGTTCTCTATCTTTCTGCGCCGCGCAGGCAGCAGACCCGGAACTTCTTCAAGCGCACCATCAAGCTCGGCCGCAGGTCCATCGCTCCCACGGCCATCGCGCTGCACAGCCAGATGTACACTGCCTTCGCGGAAGGCGAGATCACGACCCTAAGGGAGATATGCACCGATGGCATATACGAGAATTTCCGCGCCCGCGTGGGCAATCGCCAGAACGGCGAGAAGGTGCTCTGGGAGCTGGTCAGGTATAACAAGGGTGCGGAATTGGTTTCTCATAGAGGTGCGAAGATCCCTGTTGACGGGATGGCGCTGAGACAGGCTGTGGTGAGGATCTCTTCGACACAGAGGTTGACGAGGTGGGTTAAGGGGAAGGGGGGTGAGTTGGAAGTTGTCCCTGGCTCGGGGAAAGAGAAAGATGTTGTGGAGTACCTTGTGCTACAGAAGATGGCGAGGGGCTGGAGGGAGGATGAGTGGCAGGTTTGGGGGACGACTACGGAGACTACTTTGAGTGATGTTGAGGAGTGGGAGAGGAAGAAGCTGGAGTAGATCCTTCAAGAGGTGGGAGAAGCAGAAGATGGAAGGTTCTTTCGAGAAGTGGAAGCATGGGAGTTACATGCCCTCCTTGGGTGGTGGGATGTTGAATTGTATGATGTATATTGATTGGTAGATTTGGAGAATCTGCATAGCCAGAAGTATGACCAGGCGGCTTTTGTAGATTATGTATGTATGTAGAGTACAACGATACGAGACGGATGGGAAAGCAGATATTTAAAGATAGTGAGTGAGTGGCTAGCTGTATGTACAGTATGTACTCGAACCGAGAAAACAGTTTCACTGGATCTAGAGGGAGATCCAGATCCAGCAAAACTAGACATAGAAAGAAATAAACAAAACATCACTTCTTCCAACTACCACCATTTGTACCAACTTCCGACTACTAAACTATCACAACCACCACAGTCTCTCCCCCTCCCCCGTTAACCTAACACAACTGCTTCGCTTAGGCATTTCCATCTGTTACTATCCAACCACAATTCAGCTCAGAAGAACTTCCCCTTATGATCAACAGTAACGAGGCCAGCCTGAGGATCAGTATGAATCTCACCACCCTCAGCATACTCCGAATTCCCCTCAACCCGACGATCAAGATAAGCCGGACGATCAAGAGCATCGAAACGACGGCCCTTGATCTTCGCCTCGAAAAATCGGTACGTGAGTCTCACAGCTAAAGCACCAAAGCCCCAGAGCAAACCGCCCACAGGCGCAGCGACGAACGCTCCAAAAGCACTCCAGTCGTTCCCGTACAGCCCCTGCTCGAGAAGCATGAGTTTCGCACCCTGCAACGCGCTGCCGAAATAGATCGTCCCGAAGATAAAGACGGAGAGGATACCGCCCAGTCCGCCGACGACGACTTCGAATCCTCGCCACCAGTAGAAACGGTCGTTCAGCCCTAAGATCAAGACTGGGATTGTGGAAGCGGAGACCAAGTCGGAAATCAGGTAGATCTGGAGGATGCTGGGTGCTTTCAGAGCGATGACTACGACGGGGAAGATGATCAGGACGACGGCGCCGCGGATCCACCATATGTTGAGCTTATTGCGGAACAAGTCGTTGGATGCTGTGGAGACCATGGCGGATTGGAAACTGTCGAATGCGGCGGTGCTGAGGGAGACGACCATGACGAGGACGATTCCAACGGTCCAGGCGGGGAGTTGCTCGAGTAGGAGGAAGAATGCGATACTGCCATCTTGTTCTGGGTTTGTGGGGTCGAATGCTCCCGACCATGTGGCGATTAGTCCTGATGTACCGACGAGAGTTAGGATGATCAGGACTGCGACTGCGGCGATGGAGATCCCGATCCAGAGATCTTTGTCTGTCTTTGAAGCGAAGGCTCGGATCCAGAAGTTGGAGAGGAAGAAGTCGTTGGTTAGGATGGCGACGGGGAGGATGTAAAGAAGTTGCCAGCCTAGCAGGGTGGGCTTGGTGAGGCCAGATGAGTCGATTAGAGATTTGTCGATTTTAGTCTCCACGCCAACGGTGATGGTGGCAATAATTACTGAAGTGGAGATGTTAGCGTTTGTTTGGGTTGAGAATATGTCTCGGGTTTGGGTTTACGCACTTAGTCCTACCACCATTGCTCCTTGAATGTTGTCCGTGATGAAGGATATCTTGAATCCTCCTAGAGCTTGAGGATCTGTCAGTCGGGAGTATCTAGGGGGCGGGCATAGTGTTCTCACATGTGTAGATAGTTGTGACTACGCACTCCACGATGACCATGGGAAGCCCGTCTGTGCCAAAGTTAGCAATTGCTCAGTAAGGTTCAACTCGGACTTGAGAAGGTCAAGCTATGGAGCCCAATCTTCTCTTCGTCAGATCCACGAAAGACGTGACCTACCCATTCCAGTCAGAGCCGTCATGATCTGCTGCAAAGCAGACAGCTCAGCAACCATATACAGGAACATAGTGACAAGTGTGAGGAACGACAAGTACAGCGCCGTGATAATTCCATAACGCTGCCTCGTCCACTCCGTCAAAACAAAGCCCTCGGGACACTTCTTCCGAATGATCGGGCCCAGGAAAGCGAAGATCAAAAGAGGTGCCGCAGAAGCAACAGCATAGACCACAACGCCCTGCACACCAGTAATGGTAGCAAGCTGAGGATAAGCGAAGAGGATACCGGAACCGAGAGCTGTAATTCCAGACAAAAAATGGCTAAGGTTAGCTTTCAAAGACTTTTATGTTGGGGGAGGAAGAGGTTTCTTCAAAGCGGCAGTCACTTTCCCACGCAAGTCCTAACTTGTTCGAGTGTTCACGGTACAATCTCAGCTTCATCTCAACAGGACTGATGATCTCTCCTTTCCATCCTCAGTGGGAGGAAGAGGAGTTGGATCATCAGCGAACTGTATCAACTCGGCGCCCGTAGTGAAGCCGCGCTGATCCTAATTGAAGAAATCTCCATCCAGAGAATCTAATCACGAGGACATAATCTCCAGATGGGAGACTTCTCCCAGGAGGACCAGCGGTGTTGACAAATACGAACCTCTTCACAACTACTTGATCCTCTCACGAGGACCTTCATTTAGATTGCCCTGCTTTACTCTGCTCTGCTCTGGTTTGGTTTGCTTGCGTCTGTCCCTTGTAGGACGGTTTGATGGACTGCCGCGTTTTGATGTTCCCATTGGTTGGGTTTTTGGCACTTGAGTTCTACTAACCAGACGCAATGAAGTTTAATGCCAAAGGCACCGCTATTCATCAGTCAGCAAGGGAACACATCTATAAAGGGAGAATAGAAGAAGAAGAGTATCCTCGAAATCGACAGGTAATGCGACTCAAGAATCCGAGTAGGTTGGAAAGGGTGCGCTGTGATGGGGCTGAGAAATCTAACCAGTTTGAGTCCTGTTCGAGGAGAGATAGTCGGCCTATTTAGGAGTTAGGATCTGTTTCTATCTTCCGTTGCTAATTTCCATTGGTGTGGTCATGGATAGGGAATACCTTCGACTGATGTCTTAATCGCCATGCGATGAAGCATCCAAACACTCTTGGGTACTGGTCAGCATGCTAACATTCGCCTTGTAAAGTCAAGTTCCGAGTGAGCACATACAGGAATGCGCCATACGATAGGTAGACGATGGCATTGCTGGCCTGGGTAGAAGGTTGCCCCATGTTGACGATGCGGGTGGTGCTGTATGTAAGAGTGGCAAGGCAGGGAGGGGTGTAACTAGATATGAGATGGGCTTCAGAAGTCAACTCCAAACAAAACAGACAATCGGTTGTTGGATTTCCAGGAATATAGTAGTCAATAATCCGAGATAATGACAACGAGAAACACAACAGCAGCGACAGCGGCCCTTTTATCTTTTATCTCAACCCGATCCAAGCCTCTCTCTGATCTGATCGGAGAGAAAAAGAAAAGAAAAGCCAGCTAGCGAGGCCGGACCTGGGCCATGCCATGTCCGTTCTAGTGCGCTTGGAAGAGGGGCAAGTCCTCGCACCGCATTGGTGGCACTGGCTGGGTCATACGATACAAACGGGATTGGCCACCCAATCAATCCTATTACCTACTCATTGCCCGTTTCTGGGTTTGTTGTGGATATGGGCCAAGATGTCGCCTTTATCGTGACATCCTCACTTAATCTGTGCCCAGCAGAAAGAAGTTGGACTGGCTCCTCCTCATCTGTACCAAATAAGAAGTCCACGAAAACAATAACCAAACATTACTTCAATTGCCCTATGATGGACCGTGGGAATCGATAATCGCTCCAACCCGGTTTCCAGTGTATTGTACATTACTAAATGCCATGCAACCCTCCTGTCTCCCCTTGAAACCTCCAACAAACTCAGTCGTCGTCGAATATCTGGTAGGTGTTCTGCAATATTGTGTCGATCACACGAACCTGCCATCCTGCATCCTGGATATTCGGTCCAGTATTTGCACCCATGAGTGTAGGTCCAAAGACAATCGCTAAGTTGCTAGCGTTCATACGATTCACGGGCGAGTTCTCCTGAACACGGTTAAGATGTAGCGTCAATGCCCTCAGGGTTGCGTAATTGGGATCTGGGAGACTGTTGATGATGGCGTGCAGTGAATCCCTGCGAACAGTATCATCTTCGTTTCCTGCGTATGTTAGCTATGATACAGCAGCAAAGTGGCATGGTGAGTACTGACTGGCAGCTTCGATAAATCCAGGGTAATGCTCGGCCGTAAGTAGGGGGTCGGGCAGATCACGGAAAAACTGCTTAAGCAGACCAGCAACACTGTTGACATCGTGGAAGAAGTTCGCAGGGTCACGAAAGTCCACTTTCGAGGCATCTGTGCTCCAGTTAGCTTGGCCCGGGTCTAGAATTGAAACGTGGAGACTTACCATTATCAAACATTGCCTTGATTTTATTCACGTGAGATGAGGTTCCAGACAGACGATATATTCCTTCAACTTCCAACCCGAAGAGATCCACAGCTTGAATGCATTGGTAAACTACCATGGGTACTGCCGAACCATCTCTCTCGAACAGTTGCTCCAGACTTAGACCAAAGACCGGCTTCAGTGGGGGCAAATTGACAACATGGAGAGTTGATGGGGGTTGTGAGTACGGCGCTGGGGTTGAGGCTGCTTGTGGAGACTGTTGAAAGCTTTGCTGGGGTGGTGGCTGTGAGTTCTGGAATGGAAGAGTTGATAGTTGGGGAGGACCACTGGCACTGATAGAGCCAGAACCATATGAAGCTCCATGTCCAGGTCCTCGAGGTGGACCTCCACCCTGCATAGCACCGAATTGCTGCATTGAGGGGCCCTGGCTGAAGCTTCGTTCATGCTGTTGTACGGCAGGCGGAGAATGTTGACCAAATGGCTGGTTCATTTGTTGTGCCTGCTGTGGGGATTGTGCTGTAGTTACTGCTGGTGGTGGTCCTTGTGGCCGGGTTCCAAAAGATGTTTGAGGATCTGATTGTCGTTGGATTGGGGCAGCAGCTGGTTGTGGAGCATGTGAAGGGGGGTTCAAGACCTACCAAATATTAGCTCTGCAGGACGGAGAGGACAATGAGACTCACTGGATTCTTCTCGTATCTAATTTCTGAAGTTCGGGCAGGAACCTTGCTAGCAAAACTACTGATGTAGTTGCTCAGATCTTTCTCGTTGTCGATAGCATACACAGCTTCTCGGAGACTACGAGGTTGGCTCACAGACTCGTTGCCCTTGAGAGGACTGACATTCAATCCGTTACTCAGTAGAAGCTTTTCATTGAAAGAAGCTGGACCAGTCAGAGACGAATACTAGATCTGGATGTATCACTTACCAAACTTTTGCATCTGCAGTGTCAATGCCGAATCACATTCCTTGATCAGGTCCTCAAGGGCCTTGACAGCATCAGGTCGTGTTTTGGACAACAATTCCGCCTTTTGGCTCTGCGCTGCTTGTACTTTTGCAGCATAGTCTTCGTCTGCAGCACGAAGCTTCCTAAGGAGGTCCTCCTCATGCTGCTGCGCAGACTTCGGACCCTTCAGACCAAATTTCTTGGTTTGTTGACGGTCTCCAGTCTTTGCCCTATCATAGTCTTCTGCCAGCGAATCGTACTTGGCTTTGGACTTTCTCATAGCTGCCTCCGCATCGGCCACTCTTTGCTCTGCAGTGAGCCCAGTTGTCTTCCAATGCTTACGCCCACGTTCTATGTTTGATGCGATTTCTAGAAGGTCTTCGTGCATCTGATGCAGCGAAGTTGCGAATTGTGCCCCATTATCTGACATGCGCTCGTGGATATTCGTAACCTCCTCGTACGACTGTAGGAATGAGCCATGCCGATGCTCTGGTCTTCTGATATTCTCCGCCGTTATCCTACAAAGCTTCTTGAGTCCGTTTGAATGCTCCTCTTCTAGTGTGGATCGTTTCTTGAGAAAGGTTGCAAATTCCTAGACGAAGAATCAGCTTCAACTATGGTTCAATTTGGAACAAAAGGGAGGCCCACCTTCGCCGATGCTATGCTCTGCTTCAACCGGTTCAGCAAGGTTGAAACTCCGATTTCAGAATTGACCACATCATGCACCGCCTTTGCGTTCGGATTGGTAAGGACGGGCGGAGGCGCAGAAGTGGTGATTGAGTCGCCATTGAGAGGGGAAACCTCGTCACCGTTGGCATTTGGAGCTGCTCCGAGTGACATGCTACCAGTCCTTTCGCGATGCTGACTGGAGAAGTCTGGGGGGTCGGAGAGCAGTCGGTCGGGGTTATTGTCGTCGGCCATGATCTGGAGAGTCTTGGAGGTATGGTGAATGAAGTAGACTCTGTGTGGTCAACACGAGAAGGGGGACCGATGGTTTGGCTCGGGACGGTGCGGCAAGGTACCTGACTGTCAGGCGCACTTGCTGGACTGTGAAGTAATTGCGAGAAGCTGTACCTTGTGCCTAGGTTCGTGCAGCTAGAGTTCCAGTGTCAGGCTCGACCGTGAGTGAGTGAGTGAGGTTGTCGCGTTGCTCCGTGATACGAGGCAGTGTAACTTGTTACAGTACGGAGTTCCTGGCTGGCGTTCCTTGGAGTAGCGACGGGCTAGGCGGCTGTGACGTTGCTCGGCTCGGCTCAGCCCCGGAATCAACCCCCTCTTTAAGTACTTTTGCCGTACTCCGTAGATCATTTGCTTAGTTAGAATAACGATAATAGATGTACACGTACATATGTAAGTACATTACGTAGTTAAGTTGATTTACAAAAAAAAAAATTAAGTTATGTTTTGTTCTTAAACAACGGCTTAAGGCACGCAAGGCACTAACGGCTCTAATTATCACAAATGGCGATCACCAATCTCATAAAGCGGCTTCAAAGGAGGGTAGCAAGGGATTAGGGAAAGGTACATTAAGTGGAACTGCTGCATTTGAGTTTTGAAGCCATTCATTAATTCCCTCATACTAGCCAGTCCAGATCTGAGCCTCCGCGCATAACTTATGGGCCGGTTTCTGTACTTTTGCCTGACGAAGCAGTAACTGACTGATTATAGAAGAAGGCCAGCACATTAGCAGCGTCTATTTAAATAAATTCTTCCCACAAGCTTGCCTAAGCAACTCGATACCCTTCAATAGCCATCCAGAGATGTTGTCAAAGAGACCTCCCTAGAAGATCTTATATGCTCTCCCGTTCCAAAATATCGGTATCAAGATCAGTCTTGAAAGCCTCCAAGGCAATCCGTAGATCCTCTGCCGTCTCGAATTGTTCAGTCCAACAGCTGCGAATGACAGTCCCAACTAGCAGCCCTGTGATATCTGGGAACTTCTCGTCTGCGTAGTTCTTTTCAACCTCTTCATCGTCCTTCAGATTGTCAAATGGCACCTTCCAGGCCATAATTTCGTAGATAGCACTGCCTAGAGCGAAAAGCTCCCTCTTGATAATCGGTCGGTCCTCCCATTTCCTGCCACGCAAAAGTAATTCGTACCGAATCTCCTCTATGACGTCCAATGGCTATTCATCATCAATTTTGGAGCCTCCGAAATCAGCAATTTTGGCCGACCAGTCTGGAAAAACAAGAATATTGCGGCAGCTGATATCACAATGAACAACTGACATAGAATGTATATATTCCAATGCGGAGGAGATCTGAAGAGCCATGTTCAATCGTATTTCGACGGGCGGAGGATCGCGCGAGGAGAAATTGAGGTCTCGGAGACTGCCCCACGGGGCTAGCTCCAGGCGCAAGGAATATACACCTGTCGCAACTTCGACGCGTCCGTGATACCGTAGAATATGAGGGTGAACGCCTAGGCGCTGATACACTGCGTCTTCTCGAGCCAGTGAGAGTCTGCTGGAGTCGTGAGGTGTGAAACATCTGCGGCACCGACCCTCGAACCACACTTAATAGCCTTTGAGAACACTGTTGTTATCGTACCAGGATACGATGGCAGACCACCCTCTGCTGAGAATTTTGGGCTCGGTTTTGAAAGACATAATAGTAATTATTTTTGAGGATGGTGGTAGGAGGGAGTGTAAACATTTCTATGCGAGAGGTGGTCAAACAATTGGTCTGTGCACAGGGAAGTTGACACTGGCCAAACTGCTTACGGACCGCCAGGTTACTTGCTTGTCGCGGCGATGAGAGCAGTCCATAACTCGCTCCTGCTGGCCAAATGAAAAGAGGGATGAACAAATGAGAAGACGGGACGAGAGCTCCATAGGATATGCCCGGAGCCAAGTACGAAAGTCCTCCTGTTACACAAGTCAGTACCCAGACCATTCAGCTCGCTAATAGCACAGTTGCGCACAGCAAAGATAGGTCTGCGGCAGTTCCTGTTTCTCAGGAGGGTGCTGGATGTGGATGATGACAAGTGTGAGTGCAGAAGAGGCTCACAAACTGTACGTCATGTCCTTTTCTCCTGCCCCCTTTATCGTGAACTACGGCAGGAGACATAGGGAAGAGAGAGAACGAGGGAACAACAGGACCTCAGGGAAGTATTAGGAGCGCCAGCTCTCGCATTAAAAGCAGTAAAATTCATGAGAAACACCGGGCTTCTTGGGCAATTCGAAGCCGTTCCACAGACACCATAATCACAGGCTATGCACTGGGAATCATTTGGGTACCGTGAACTAAAATCGGACTGAAATAGTGAAGCGGAGCAGAGGGGACGAGATGCTGGAACCATGACAACCAAGATGGATGGAAGCAAAGGGATTGTAAATATGGATAGCTACTGGTGGTCAGGTAATTAGACACGGACCATCATGCCGCATGAGCGACCTTCAGTCGCTGGGATCGGTCTATGAATAAATCAATCAATCATACTCAAATTCTGACATCATTCTTCACTCACTTTTGGCCTCCTCAACTGATCAGCTTTTGGCTGATTCTAGTGGGGTTTCGAGCCATTTGAATCATTCAATCATTCAATTTAGGCGTTGGCTCCAATTCGGACAGTGCTGCCAATTCTGCTGATACGCCAGATGGTACCTCGTCGCACGGTTCACTTCAAAATTTGGCGTTGTCTGATTTGAGGCCCGTTCCTGGCCCCCTTATCTAGACCGTCGTACTTGAACGCTGTTTGGAACCATTCAAGCGTCTGTGGCATTGCCTTGTTGATTGCGTCGAATATCTCTGGTCTGCCTTTCCAGCCCTGCGGACGCGTAGACGGTGTGATGTAGTTGCATGCCTTATACCGATGATTTTGACCGCACAAGCACTTTGGCTCTGCTCCGTCTTGGTCTTTTCCGCGTAGTGTTGCAAAGGCTGAAGTCAATTTCGAGTTCTTGGTAACTTGTGATACACGCCTCTGGTGATTCCGGAACTTCTCAATTAAAGCTTGAAGTCTAGGGCAATTCTTTGAGTTGTTGACCTTCTCGTTGAGAATACACTCTTGTGTTGACGCGTATGACGAGTTGATAGCTTGAATTGCATGTGTGAAATCGAATTGAGATCGTTCCTCACTAACTTCTGGCAACTTCAGCTTCTTTGCTTCCGCGAATGTGATTTCCTAGGCTCGGAGCCACTTCTCGATGTCTTAACTCTTAGTGAACACCTTGAGTCTCTAGTATTTGTCTATGATATTGAGCTTTCGTGCTTGGTTGGTAGGTGCAAGTCGACGCTTAAGTCCGACTAGCATGTCGTGAACTGTTGTGATAATGTGGTCAAGTATTCTTTGAAGAGCGTCGCGAATCTGCCTGTTGATTTGTTGGTCCTCCTTGTAATCAGCCAGCATTAGCATTGTACAGCTCTCTCTCTTCTGCACTCAGATTGACCAGGGAAGTCGTGATGGCCTTGATCTCCTGAACAGTTGGCTTGTTCGGTCTAGGTGGCACCTCTGGTGCAGAGTCGAGTTCTGGGTTGATGAATCTCCATACGTCACTTCCTTCTGTCCATTTTGCCGGATTGAAGCTGACGCTGAGCTTCGATCTCTTCGAGTTGAAGCTGCAGAGCAAAGCTCTCGTCGTCGAATTGGAGGGAGGGATCAACGCATGCCATAATTGAGGTTGCGCAAAGTTTGCGTCGTAGTGGGAGTTGGGCTCAAGATTTTCTTTCCAACCTTGTTTAAGGGCTGGTCAAAACTTCTCTTTTAAATCCTATCAGAACCAATTCCAGAAGCTGTAGCTCGACACATCGCCTTGTGCTCTTTGTAATGGGCGACCTGACACGCCCGCCCGCAGTACATGACCTTGTTGCACCTTCCGCAGCGCATCAACTGCACAGAAACCTTTTCGCACTTCGCGCATTGGGGCGGCGCCGACAAGAGGCCCGTCTCATTTCTACTTCCGCTCTCTACCGTCGCCAACAAATCCTCCGTTATCTTCCTCGTCAATCTCAACACCCGCTGTTCACCTAAGCTGACGTGCGCCGCAGACCATGCGTTCCCCCCCGGAGAATAAAACCCCTCCGCGAGTTGCTCTTCCAGCTTTTCGAGTTGAGTTCCGAAACCATCGAGAAGATCAGAGATCGATTCTACCAGAAACCGCAGGACTTCCACTTCATTTGAATCGCTGATTTTCTCAACTGCAGCATCGCTTTGATGAGGCGCTATTATAGCAAGCTCGGATTCGTGCAGCCGTTGAATACGGAGGTATCGAAGGACGCTTCTTGGCAGCGGATCGGTGAGCGTAAGAGAGATGGTACAGGTCGAATCGAGCCCAGCCGATACCCAGAGTTTGTGCTTTTGCTCAAAAAATGGCGCCATGGGATGCGTCATGAGAACGAGATCATAGCTCTCGTTGCGATTACCGGGTACGACAAAGCCATAGAGACGTAAAAGGCGATTGTTTGGAATAGGCCCATAATTGATGAAGAGCTGGAAGAACACTTCTAGGTAAGCGCACTAATTGGTAGCGTTAGAAAACAAGATGAACGTACCTGATCTCCCGATTCGTAGTTTTTCCCGGCAAGAACAGAGAGATTTCCAGACAAGCTATCGTAGACGTGACACTGCTTAACCTCAGGCGAGTGATTCAACATGTCCGCGAAGGGCGCCAGAAGTCGAATCGAATCTCCATCGGGCAGCATAAAATCCATCGCACGACTCCACACGGTGCAGAGAGCCCACTTGTACTGAAAGATGGGAAATAAGTGTCAGTAGCCGATTCGCAGCATCTTTCGCGATTTGTAATACCTACATCTTCGATGGTGAATTTGTCGCGTGGAAATAGTTCTTCATGTCGTCCAAATAGTCGCACTACCAATCCCCTATGATCGTCCTCGATCTGTCGATCCAGCTGCTTTGTGGTAGTGTAGAGCGAAGTTCCCGCGCAAACTTCCAGCTCGGCCTCCGCAAAGAAGACGCTCGAGGTGTAGCTCGCAGGCAGCGCCGCCACATGGCTTCGCAGGCCATCGTATCCCGACGCGCACGATCTGACGAAGAGAATATACGTAGCCAAGGTGTCATCGACAGACAAGGGCGGCCGCGTAGAGAGAAGGGCTGGCCCAAGGAAGGGATCAGCATATGCGTGTTTGACTGTCCAGAGAACGCCATGTGGAATGGTGAGAATCTTTTCTCCTTCCTCGAATCGCCGCAGCGTTCGGACACCGCGGCCAGTATCCGAGAAGTCGGCAAGCTCCAAAGCATCCAAGCTTGACGCTCCAGACTGTTTCAGCCAGCTTTCCATAGGATCGGACGAGAGAGTGTATGTGAGGAGGCCAGGAAATTACTGTCTTGTGGCGGGTTTGGCAACAAGTGATTGCACAGCGAGCAGAACGGTAAGGGCGATACAAATTTTACGCCGATCTTTACGCATCACGTGGAGAGTTTCTTTGAGATGTTTTAAGCACTTATCTTGTGTCTTTACGTCTTAAGGCATAGGTAACTAATTGATTCTTGCCGCCCGAAAGCTTAGTAGCCTATCATGTCAAAATAACCTTAGTAATAATGGATTTTCAAGAGCCGCTAAATACTCCCACTCACTAGGAGTGTGCTTAAAACTAAAAACCTCCGACTCGCTTGTGAATTTATATGTTAGTTCTTTCGTCATGTCTAGTACAATGCCACCGTGATTATATCGTCATTTGTCGTACGTCAAAGCATTATTTATAGCCCGGCGCTTACAGCTCGGACATTTACCGCAGAGCCAATCATTGGCAGCACTCCGCTGCCGTAGGCGCCCGTCACTGCCACGCGCGCTGTTACTATGGAGTAACGTCTCGTCAAGATTTGTCATAGGTGGAGGAACAATCTACACTTACTAATCTTGCCATACATAGCTGGCTCAGAGCGACTTCCGACGCACAGAGAGAACACGATATCTTTGCTTCTTAATATCAAGTCCATCATAACATCATTATTCGCACACTTAAGCGCGACAATTTTTAGTTTAAAGCACAATTCTCCTTACTGGTGTGCCGTCCTAGCAGAGTGCTACAATCCGTTCCCCTTCCTTCTTCTGCCCACCGGCCACTTCATAGATACTCTCGCACCCTTTGGCTTCGCGAATCAGTCTAGAGGTAGAGTGCTCCCCACCACTAATTACATAGCAAAACTTCTATTCTCCTATTCTTTTTGTCCATTGCGAGCGCACAGCCCCACTTGGAGGGCTGCCGCCACACGTCATCGGCTCGCCCCGGCGAATCAACACGGCTGGGCGGTGTGGGACTGTGGAATGATAAACTTCGCAAAGTCGAGAGATTAACAAAACAGAACCATCTTTCCTTACCTAACATACCTGCTTCAAATCAGTTTATTATACCTTTTGGTATCTGACCCGTGGCCTGGACGCCGAACGGACCCTCCTTTCAAAGACCAAGTCTGCTGCATTTCGTTCTCCCTACGGTCCTCTCCCCCGTACCCGTAGGAATTTCAGCAGGAGTGGGACATGAGGGATCAAAGTTCTGATAGCACACAGGCATTGCATTCTTTTTTTGTTCACTGTCCGAGAGAAGTGAAAAATTATCTTCCCATGAAATTAATTGCTACATTAAACAAACGCGTTCCAGTAGATCCAAATTTGGTTTAGCTCCCGTCCACAGGAAAGTAAATAAAGGAGCTGCAGAAGCTTCGCTGTCATCATCATGAACCATCATTCTACTATCCCTTGACTTCGTGACTGCAAATCTCCTAGCTTCAGAGTTCAAGTACATCACTCTCCCGCGTTATCCTCTGCTTGGTTGGACTCGCCTGGATCATCGTACCTGATCCCCCGAACCCGCTCCAGAATGTGCATGAAGGCAAATTTTTCCAGCTCTGTCCCTTCTTCGAGGAGATGGAGATTCCCGTCAACCACACCAGCTGGCCGTTTGCCCTGCTTCGTGGGGTCGTATGTGTGCAAGTTCGTTGGCACAGACTCGTAGCCTACAAGGCTTCTAGCCATGTCGATAGCTCCGTCGATGGCTTCCTGAACTCCAGCATTGATAGCATATCTCATGTCGACCGTTACCTTCACTTGGGAGAAGCTAATGGTGAATTTTGAGTCGTTGGGTCTGCGGAGCAAGATGCCGACATCAACGGTATCCATGATTTGATGGGCTTTATCATTTTCAGAAATTGTCCAGTGCACCACATTGTCGCCCAAGCGACCTCGTCCAACGGGCGACTGATACGCTTCCCCTGCTAATGTAGCCCAGATGTCCTTCTTCCACTCCCATGAATTGTCGCCCCCCAGTTGAAACCCCGCATTGATCGGAGCTGGGTTGGCATCGACGTCGAGTGAGATTGCGTGACTCGCGTGCTTGGTGCGGAGAACACTCGTTGGAAGCAGTCCAATCTTGTGCTCCTGGGCCGGCGCAAAACAGACGATATAAGGATCATCCTTTGGCAATGGGCTGGCAGCTTCGCTCTTGAAGCGCAGCCGTGCCTCGACATTTTTGATGCGACGACCCCGGCTGGTGTCTCTATCAAACGCCTTGACCCTGAGTATCAGGAGGCTCGCAAACTCCCCGGCTTTGGAGTCCCAGATACCAGTGCCGTGAACGGCGTACAGCTCCCGGATCGTGAGAGAGAATCCTGATGTCTCGCTCGCAAAGCGACTCGACCCCAGAGGCAACCGTGTCTGGCCTTGCTCGTTGGGGTCATCGGTCAAGTTGATTTCCAAAATCGACTCCCCGTCATATGTATCTTCTGCTACCGGGGCGCTCATGATGTCTTCGATGCTGTGTTGAGATCTCGTCAAATTGTAGTATCGAAGAATTGATTCACTTGTAGTCTGAGACGAGTGCGGCGTCCTTTTATTTCGAGCAGGCAGCAAGGCAAGCTCGAGATCTTGCTTAGGCAAAAGCAATTATGGGTGTGGGTGGCTCATGCAGGCGGATCAAAATGGCATGGTGGAAAACAACGAGGCTGGAACTCAGCATCCTCAGCTCATTGTCCACGATTCATTTCTCATCTCAGCTCAACATTGAGAGAGGATTCATCCACCAAGAAGAAATATCACGATGCCAGATGAGACAGAGGTAGCCAGTGTGGATGACATGGAGAGGCAGAGCCAAACTGGGTTGTCTAAGGCTCCCCGGGATCTCTTAGAGGCGAAAGAGCAACTCCTGAATGCAATTAACGCAAGTCAGTGGGAAAAAGTACTCTATATATTGAAGATTTGGAGTGGGTTCCACAAGGTATCTCACCCCGCGCCGTACTTCTGGTCCATGTGGTCTGCTTACCACTTTCCCTATACTAGGGAGTGCCGCTAGACGATTTTTGGCAGCAGTGTCTCCAACCAATTCTGGAACGTATCGATGTGCCACCGAGTAACGAGCACCGTCACGAGGCCAAAAATCCCAGCAACATCATCCCCGAACTGGCCAAGTCCATACACAAGCCACGATTGGTCCAGGGATGCTTCCAGGGCGCACTGGATCGGAGCAAACAGCTTGCTGGAAGTGACCCCGAAGACACCTCCGAAGACGAAGCCGAAGATGGCATGCTCAACGGGAATGTAACGGTCTCTAACAGTCTCAGCGGCCCATCCAACCCCACCGCCAAAACTACCGAGCCCATTGATGCGGCACAATCGAAATGGGAGACTATTGCGCTGATATTTCTCGAGTGCCATCCTTTGACTTTGACGCCATTGCTTTCGGAGGAGAAAAGTGAACCGGATTTGACACTCCTTCCTAGGAGGGGCATGAACTATTTACACCTTGCTGTTCTTAATTCGTCGGCCAGGATTGTCAAGCAACTCATTGCTAATATTGATGAGCACCCGTACCATAAGGACAACCCACAGAAGAAAAAGGCACTCATGACGGCGCTTAGCTCGGGTGGACAGAACTACCTAGATATAGCGATTAAGAACGATGTGCTTAACGCTGAACTCATACAGTCCCTTCTAGGCGCGGAGAAAACACTAGTCCACCAGACAGAAAGGAACGGGATCAAGTCACTGATGCCCCTCCATCTCTTCATTATTGAGGTAGCGCGGCGGGCAGGATGCCAGCCGGAAGATGCAAGGAGCCACCCCTCGACAGAAGACTTCTGTACAATCTTGAAAGCCATAGTGGATGCCGATCCGGGCTACGTGCTGGTCCACGGCTGGTCTGGGCTTCAATGCCGTTTGTTCATAAATGGCAGATTGGATGAGAAAGTCACGCCATATCAATTGGTTTCAAGGCTTCACGAACGAGTTGATGTGAAGGCGCTCGAATTCAGGCATGGCGAGAGCCAGAAGCTTCCGTATCTGCAAGAAATCTTGGCAGAACTTAAGCAACGCTTGGAGGAGTTGATATTCAGATATTTGCAAGGGCCCGCGATCCAAGAGGCTGGTTTCGGTAAGCAATGTTCCCAAATACGTACCAAGACAAAATCCAAGCATCATACTGACTCGCCTTCCAGACAAGTGTTAGTTCGCTTATCTTCAGCCAGACATGCGTCCCCTTCGTATTTGCTAATGAGTTGCGATGCAGATGGTATAACCGAACTGGATCTGTCAGACTTCGATACTTTGGAAACACAGCAACCAATCAACGATCTGGCGGCTTTTGTCAGGGATTTCAAGCCTCCCGAGAATGAAAATTCGCCTTTCACTTTCCCTCATCGACTTGCACGACTAGATCTGCCGGATATGTCATATGGCAAGACCTCCGAGATGGCTACTTCCATTAAAGAGCTGTTCACAAATCTGAAGAAGTTCAAGGTTTCCCAAATCATGCGATTATATGCAAAGGACAACTCTAAGGACCCGGTTGATGACGAGAGCATCGCCAATTGGGTTGGAATCTTCAAGATTGAGGAATTGGACTGGCAAAAGGCAGACCTGGACATCGGATCTTTTGTTAACATGGCACAGAGCGCAGGGTCGAGTTTGAGGACGATTAGCCTCTACACTAATGGGCATTGGGGTGTTCTATACCACTGGCTCAGCCTCGATGGCTTGTTTGCTCTTAAGGGTGTATGCCAAATTCCGTCTTCTTCTCTTGGCCCGACCATCTTTCGTCTAATATACATCTAGTTGCGCAAAGCTAGCATCTTTGTCACGCGGAAGCGGGTAAGACCCCATACTTCCTGTCAATTGAGACACTAGCGCTCATGATGTTGCAGACAACAAACGGGGATCACAATCCAGAGAGAGATATTGTTGAAAAAGCCAAGAGGCTTCGCGATGAAAACATACTCAATGCACGTGAAGCGCTCAGAAATCAGAACAGATTGATTTCTATTCCTGACATCGAGATCGTATCGCGATCGCTGCCCCAATCAACGATGCTTACGGGCGCAACGGGCCCAACACTCCACAATCAGTATAATCTGGGCCTCTTTCCAATTGTTGGTCTCGCTAATATCTCGGTCTAGGTTTTTCACTCCCATTGAGTCAGTAGCCGAATTCTTGGAAAGAGAACTGCATGACAGCAGCAAGCGTGATGAATGCCGAAGCAAAATTGCTGTTATCGACAATGGAATTGCCTTCGGACTGAGCACTGTGTGGGGTAGCATTATCAAAGGCAGTTCAGCCCACTTCAACGCGGACGGCCGCAAGATTCCTTGGTTCACTTCTAAGGACTCGCATGGTACTTACATGGCGTCATTGATTACCCAGGTCAACCCCTTGTGCGGACTTTTGATATATCGAATAAATTCTTGGCAACACGACATCAGATTAGCTACTGCGGTGGATGTATGTACTTGAATTTCCCATTCCTGAGTTGAACAGAGAACACAAGACTGACATAAAAACAACAGGGAATTGAGTTGGCGCTGAAGGAATTGAAAGATCCCCCGGACATTCTAAATCTCAGTTGGTCCTTCAACGTGAAGTCAGAACCACTGGAGAAAGCGCTTGAAGGTGTGACAGGGTCCAGCCCAACTCTGGTGTTCTGCGCGAAGTCAGACGAGCTTTACACACCAAATGTGTGGCCGGCGGATTACGACACAACCATCAGCGTGGCTTCCGCAACGACTAGCGCCCAAGCACACAGGGTTGATAAACCTCCAGACGTGTATATATTGGGAGAAAATATGGCCGTAGAGGCCCCTTCTTACGCAATCCAGAAAGAGACAGTCGTGTCAGGCTCTTCAGTGGCGACTGCCCTGGCGTCGGGAATTGCCTCACTGATACTCACGCTCGCTAAATTTTGGCACTTTAAAGACTGGGAAAATCTGAAGAAGCGGAAAACAATGCTGAGGGTGTTCAAAGAATACAGGCAGGACAAACTCGTCGATATCATATATTTGGACCCGAAACAGCTTTTCGCTAATCTTGAAGACCTTCAAGCTACCTTGAGACATATTCTGAACCGTCCAGAATAGGCCGGAAAGTTTGGAGTGCTTGTCAAGTATCGAGACCGTCAAGTAGAAATGGGTTTCTGGGCGCAGACATGTGAGATCCCGAGAACTCTAACTCGGTTATCCTCCATACGTTCAATTTCAATCGTATGCGGACACACTTATTCTCTAGTAATTTCTATGCTATATGTGAGGAGTGTAGCATGCTATATAAACCATCCTATCCAACCCCGAATCTTGCTGCAAACAATTTTTAGCTTAACGTCGTTCATATATGAAGAACTAAATAACGGCCATGGACCAGTTGGGCTTCTACTAGTCATTACCACACTTATAGTACAGGTGTGCTCTTTAGTCTAGCGGTGAGGATTGGGAGAGTGTTCAAGGCGAGGCTTAAGCTTTGAAGTGAATCTTAGTACTAGTGGTTTGGCAAAGATGATACCATTCTGCCAGTATTGCGTGGTAAGCAGGCTTTCTGGCTAGGTTATCGAAACAAATTTGGTTCTTCACCACAGCCAAAGACCCAGGTTCGATCTGCAAGCGACCGATTGGATCGTTCTTCTTTGTGGCTTTGAAACCTTCCAGGTTTAGTGGTTGGTTGCTCCCCCACACACATAGGCTTAGGCTTACACATCTGATGTGTCACTGCTACCGCAATGAAGCTGCAGTGTGTCTGTCTCAGCCGCACCGCGCCCTCTTGGATTTCCAGGATTCCATCGCTTTCTCCCTTGGTGGTATCGGACCGCAAAGCACCTCCTGTACACAATCTTCTTATATCATGTCACTTGAGACCAGTACCCCGATGGCTGGTGGTGATTTCTGTGCCTTATGAGTAGGGGGTAGCAGTTCCAGTGCTTATCGGCTTGCCGCGCTACCACGTCTCAAATTGAAGACAAGGCGATCAGGCTTCCCCTTTGGCTCGGTCGACCAGAGGCAGCCAGCATCAAGTCGTGTATTGCTTCGTCCAAAGGGACATACATACCATGGAAGCGATAACGGATTCTGGCTCCGTCCATTCATCTCGGCCCAAAGATACATTTGGCCCGCCAACACGCGTGTCAACCGTAGCGTCCGGGAGTGCTCAGTCTTCTGACGCCGATACGAAAGGAACGGGAGGACGATTCCAAACAAAATACACACACGGCTCTCGGATAACTCTTGACCAGGAGGATTTTCACGCCCATGAACGCAAAGACAGCCAAGATTGTTTTATTGAGCTCGTATCCGACACGAATATTGCCCTTTTCGAGTGAGCTCCTCTTCTCTTCCTCATTCTCATCGCTCAGATTTATTATCATACTCACAAGTTGTTCAGTGTAGTATTTGTCCATGGCCTGAGTGGCGACTACAGGACCACCTGGCAGTGTGGTGATGACTTTTGGCCGCGCTGGATCTCTACTGACATACCTCAATCCCGCGTGTTGTTGTTCGGCTACAATACTCATATCTGGAGCGATCCTAATTTTGGTGCTGTAAACGATACTGCCCGAAATCTAGCCCGCCTTTTGACCAAATCGCGAATTGAGGGACAAAGCGGCCGGCCCATCATTTGGATTACCCATAGCATGGGTGGTTTCCTCGTCAAAGCCGTATGTAGTGCAGATTCCGAAGGGCAGCCATCTCTTTTATTAACCGATTTACCAGGCTTGTGTTCTCGGGAAGGATAGGGAATCAGACGATACACACTCGGATGTGTTTCTGGACGACGATATTGGCAGTCTAACCAGAGGAATCATTTTCTTTGCCACCCCCCACAGGGCCCTGTCTGTAGGTGGATGGCCAGTGATTCTCCGCCGAATCTACAATACTGCACATGAGAACACTCACAACAATGAAACTAAGAAGATGTTCGGGTTGTCTGGAACCCTAGAACTTTCGCAGCTTTTGAATAAATATGAGCAGAGTCTTGGAAATTTAGGGCCCCTAATGTTTTCCTTCTACGAGCGGCATGAGACTTCCGGTGACAGCCTCCCCGTGCTTGTAAGTTCGTAGCGGATGTGATCTGGATATTACTGATTTCATTTAGGTTACAAGTTTGGAGAACGCCCTTGCCCATCGACTTGAGAGCAGAGACATTCTTCCTGGTAACCACGTATCCTTGTGTCGGTTCCAGGGCCGTAAAGACCCTGGGTATCTACAAATCAGGGAGATCGTTACGGACATCATCGACGGATCGCCTCAGCTAACGGTAGCTTCTCTCTCCTCCAAGTCTGTAGTACCATCATCAGATTTAGAGAGAAACGTGTTTGCTAACCTGAAGGGTACGCTGGGTCATCACTGAGATTTCACGCCCTCGTTGATTGTTGCTAATACGAACCCAGATGTATTGGAAATGAAGTCTATGGGGTCATCTCGCAACGAAGACGACCTTGCTACTGTTGTTCCACCCTCTATCATTACGCAGTTTGCAGTAACGAGTAAGTATAGTGACGCGAGTCCGATGATTGATATTGACTTACAGCCTCACAGTAAAGCTCCGGCGTTTGATGAGATTCCTTGCGTCCCCGAACTACCATGAGTCAAGTCATCTCGACCCGTATCCTGTCGAGCCGTATCAGCAATCGACCAAGTGGGCTTTGGATAGCCCCGAATTTCAAAAGTGGTTGGAATCTGAGCATATTCTCGTCCTACACGGACCGCTTGGATCAGGGAAATCCGCATTGGCGTTCCGCATTGCACATCACCTCGGGGAAAAAATTCAAAACGAGACGACTGATCAAGGTTCACGGCAATATGTTCTCACTTATTTTTTCGACAACTTGATAGAGCCAGAGTACGCAGTCGTTCAAATACTCCACCGGTTCCTGTTGCAGTTCCTCGACATATCGCCTTTTCTCGTTCGACATTTCCCTACCAATAGGGTGTTTTCGCGATCAAGGGTCAGCTGGCCATCATGGGACGGGAATAAACCCCCCTCTACCTCCTTCAGGAAGACCTCTACCCATGATGGCAACCTCGGATCTTCTGGCCAGCATGCAGAGTCTGAATTCAGCCATCGCCAGCTTGTAATCCGCATGTTTACAATGATGGAGCTCACCGAAATTCTTATATCAATACTCCACGATGAGCAGATCCAGCGAGTCTTCTTCGTCATTGACGGGCTAGACTACTCACTTCAACAATGCCAATCCCAGTTCCATCATTTGATCGACTTACTGAACTCTGTCAGTCTCAAGAACACCAAAATATGCTTGACCCATCATTCAAGATTAAACATCTCATCTTTAAAGCATGTAGTGCACTTAGATATGGGCCAAAGACCCCATCGGTCCCAATGGGCATCTGAGGACACCATTATCCGCATGCAAATAGATCTCCATGGTGACTCAACGCCTATAACAGAACTGCGAGAAGCTTTTCAAGCAATTTCCAATCGGCCAGGGCAGTCTGGTCTCCCCGAGATACTTCTTCAGCGCGCCCTCGTCGGCTTGCGTCAAGTTCGCCATCTCCTCGATTTTATCCAGTTTATTCGCAGCTGGTCCGAGCTCGACGTGGACACGGAGACCCTACAAACTAACCACATATATCGGTGGATCATATCCCAGATGTGTGAACATACTCCAAACGGATCGACATTGGTGCAGCTGCTGTTCCTCGTCTCTTTGGCAGCTCGCCCTTTGACTTTGGGTGAGGCAATAGAGCTTCTACCACACCCAAAACTTAATCCCTCATCAGACGCACTCTTCGGAAACATCCCTAAAGACAATCAGCGTACGGGTATCAAGCCGGATGAAATCGAAAACAATACCTTTGGTCTACTGAAACTTGAGAATGGTATCATCACCATATACCACCCGTCATTGAAAGGATTTCTCAAGGAACGCCTGGAACGGAACAATCTTACATCCTTTATGGAGTATCAGATAGGCCTCTCATGTTTGAGGTTGCTGGATCGCTTGAGGAATTCAACCTTGACGGGTGATATCACATACGACTGGATGGGGCAGGCGCATTCCATATCTGTCGATATGTACAGCTACGCTTTGAAGTATTGGCCGCGGCACTTGATTGCATCGCATTCTGAGCCGGGATGGATGCCTACTGACTCAGAACCAATAATCTCGGTATTGCATGAGCTATGGAACGACGATAAGATGCGCTGTTTCATTCACGAGTTCTCTCGGGCAAACTTGCCACGAGATTGCAATTTCCCAATCTCGTGTTTGCTGGCGAGTTATGACTTGTGGCGTATACTAGAGGTCTGGTTCCATCCGTTCCGCTCATCTGCGCCTCTGCGGGCACCTCAGGAGTACCTTTCTCTCGAACAAAAGATATCAGCAGCTAACTCGGCGCATGAATCACTTCGAGTCCTCCAGGAACATGGCTACAATAACAGCCTTACTGATATCAATGGACATGCTGTTAAGGACTATGAAGAGTGGGCTGTGTCCGAGAATGGGAAGGATAATTTATTTCTTCCTGACTGGGCATATCGCAGTCTGCGGCAAAATCAACCGAATGGACTAGACGAAAAAAAGGTTTGGAGTGACACGTTCGAGAGCATCAAAAAGGGCAGTCCACAACCGATAAAAGATTTGGAATCGAAAGGTTTGCTTCAACAAGCCCTCGCGCTCTCTGTACGAAGATGTGATGGCCTTTTGACTAAGCAATTGCTTCGTGGAGGGGCAGATCCTAACTACGTCGACGAGAAGGATGCGCAGAAACCTGCAATTCTTCATCTCGCAGCTGCTACGGGTGATACCAAACTAGTCAGAAGACTCTTAAACTCCGGATCTAGAAGCTCTGTCATAGATGCGTTTGGGATGAGACCTATTCATTGGGCTGCCGAAAGAGGTCATTTCAAGATCGTTCAGCTCTTGGTTTCCCCTTCAGCAGATCTGGACCACAAAGGACGTAACCCACTATTCATGGCCAGTGAGAGCACCTCTGCCCAGACAGTTCGAGTGCTTTTGAAATTTGGGTCCAATATAAACCTCCAAAACAAATCAGGCCGAACGCCGCTGCACGCCGCTGCGTCAACTGGAGCTCTTGATATGGTCCAACTACTTCTCTCACGGGGCGCATCTCCTGAGACTCAGGACAACAGGGGAATTTGCCCTTTACATCTTGGTGCTTATGGCGGGTATGATGAAGTTGTCGAAGAGCTTCTGGCTTGGGGCGTGCCAGTCGATGTTCCCAGCAAATCGGGACAAACTGCTCTGCACTTTGCTTGCAGGTCGCCAAATCCATCAGAGGATGTGGTAACAACGCTTTTACAGCAACAATCTGATCCCAACGCGGCAGACTCCAAAGGCCAAAGACCATTGCACATTGCTTTGAGGCATGGTTCCTATGCCATTGCCGGCCTTCTGCTCAAGGCTACTCAATGCGATCCTCGAAGTCCAGAACTCATTGCGTTCGCTGGAAACAATGTTTCACTAGTGGACCTCCTACAAGAGCACATCCCAGAGCAGCCGGGTGAACCCCAGATCAATGCAGAACCAAGTGGGAATCCAGCTGATGGGCCTCCCGTCAATTTAGTCTTTGTTCACGGGTTTCATCAAACGCAATGGGAGACATGGTCAAGATCGACAGTATTCTGGCCGATAGACTGCCTCCGTGCACAAGTGGGAAATACCAGAATCATTTGCTGGGACTATCGATACGAGTCTGCCGACTTTTCAAGCTTTGGCAACGTTAGCAGAATAGCCAGAAGATTGCTTCAATATGTAATGAACAGTGCGAGTGTATCCAGTTCAAAGTCGCCAGAATCGAACCAGGATCGAAGCAGACGAGCGATCAACTCCCCTTTGGTTTTCGTGGGGCACAGCTTAGGGGGCCTCGTCATAAAATTGGCCCTTGAAATTGCTGCCAAGGACGACGAATTTGAACCTATAAGTTCCAACGCAAAAGGGGTTATTTTCCTCGGGACGCCTCATTATGTGCCAGAGGAAGACTTGTATCTTAAAGTCTTCAGCCACTTGGTGGTAGCTGCAACCTCGCAAATGCTAGCTCCGCCGTTCCGGCGATCACCTCGCATATTACACAAGGATGGGCTATGGCTCGCACACGACATTCACAAGCACGAATCACTGGAGAAGGAGTTCACAAGGCTTTGCAAGCTCAACAAAATCGCTGTTCTCTCAATTATGGAAGGGGAAGCTTCTCATGGTGATGAATTGGTAAGTCTCTATGCGTTACTTATACCGAGATACTTTGTTGACGTCAGTCGCCTAGCTGGTACCGACACGTATTTCTCGATATGATCTACCGTTGAGTCAGAGCCAAGTCTCACAACGCGACCACGCAAATCTCGGAAATTTCTCCAGCCCGGATGACTTGGTTTACAAAACAGTTCGACGGTTCGTGCGCGGAATGACTTCCCAGGCCAGGGGTTCAACCAAGGATTCGGGTATGTTTGCGCGTCGCGCGAGCGAGCCCCAGCAAATTGATAACAGTGGTCGGAAAGCTACGTTAGATAAGAAGAACGAGTCGATCTTGGTGGAAAAAGAACTGGATATCTTCCACGAGACTGGAGGCTCTCGTTCCCAACATGGTACTCAACCCCGTACTGCCAGTTGGTGACAGCGCGCTGAATACTTCTGCAGTTCTCAAGACCCTTGGTGCAATTGTTGTCGAGGATGACCAAAGTACGAAAGCTGATTCCAAAATAACCATTTCATCCTTGTTGCCATCTCGCGACGGCTCGACATCTGCGACCAATCCAGTGACCAAATGGCTCCAGTCGCCCAACGAGAAAAGTCTGTGGGTCAGCGGAAAACCTGGGAGTGGGAAATCATCACTTATGCGGCAAATCCTCCATCACGCCCTGACCCCCAAATTGCTAGAGGAATCATTTCAGGTGGATGGACATGATATTGTTCTTGCATCGTTCCGTTTTGCTTTTGGTAAGATGCACCAGCAGTCGCCGGAAGATATGCTTCGTGCCATTGTCTACCAGATCTTGCTAGTACAGAAGGAGTTGCTCGCTAATATCTTTGCGGAGGCAAACGACAATATTGACTGGATCCATAGCTGGGAACATCTCAGAGCTGTTTTCTTCAAAGCAGTTCGCGTTACGGGCTCCCCACAGACTATGGGCTATTGTATTTTCGTTGATGCGATGGACGAGTGCAAGCCACTAGCTGCCGATAACGATAACTCGTTCCAAAGAATTTGCTACTTCATTCTCGATTGTCTTGAAGTACCAAACTTGAAGATTTGTGTTTCCAGTCGACCTCTGAACGTCTTCATGCACGCATTGCAAATCATACCCCAAGTGCTGCTGCACGAATACAACTATCCTTACATTGGGGCATATGTAATCAAGCGACTTCGAGAAGCCAGTCGAATAACTGGTCTGGATACGGCGGAGCTCGAAAAGGAGGTCATCAGGAAATCGCAAGGGGTCGCGCTCTGGGTTACTCTCGCGGTCGACAGTCTCGTCCAGGGTATCGAAAACGGAGACACCGATGCCCAGCTACGGGAGCGGCTTGACCGTACTCCAAGTGATCTCTCTGCTGTTTATAGAACAATGCTAGCAGCAGTACCAAACCGGTATCTGAAAGAGACCTTGAGGATGTTTCGACTTGTTCTTGCGGCGCCGGAGCCAATCGATCTGGTGCTACTGTCCTTGGCCGAAGAAGATTATTTGGAAGACCCCTCGGACCAAGATCTCACGTCCAAGAGCAATTTGCATGCCATCAATGAGTCTTTGGTGAGCAGTTCAATCAAAGACGGAACACAAGTGATCCGAATGAGAATGAATCTTCGCATTAAAACTCTCTCTGGCGACCTCCTAGAAGTTCATGAGACTGGCAAAGTTCAATTCATACATGCCACGGCGCAGGCGTTTATAACCGAAACCATGGAAGACAAGACGAGTCATCTAGAGGACGCAGGTTCAGGAGCAGGATTTGATCCAGTCCTCAACCTTCTCAGCGCTTGCATAATTCGGCTGAAGCGAATACTACCCATGCACCCCCTTCAGTCGAGGCCTAAATTTGCGAGTGATTATATCACCGAGGCGGTAAATTATGCTGTGGTCGCAGATACGAGGGCTTCAGATCGACAATCCTATATCCGAATGGTTGATGAGCTCAGTAATACTTGTCTTAAATTGGACACTCTTAGGACATCGCCCGCATCACCGCAGGCAGGTTATCCTACAGAAAAGCCGAATACAGAGTTCAAGGCAGTGTCCCAAGAGCAATATGCAGCTCTGTTAGCTATCAGAGCTGGCCTGTGGCAGTATGTTCAGACAACAATAGCACAGACCAGTGCAGAGCTCAAGGACAATTCCGGAAGATCGTTGCTACTACATGCTATCAATCGACGAGACCTTGAAACAATACCGTGGGCTGAAACCGTGCCGGAAAGCTGGGATCTTCCACCAACTGAAGTTGTCCAAAGTCTCCTAGCGCTTCGTTGTGATCCCAATGAGCGTTGGAATGGACAAGCAAGAGTCCTCTGGGGCGAGGTACTCGCAGCCGGATACCATTGCTTCTCCGAGGACAGCATACCCACTCTGCAAGGGCCACCACCAACGGTCAGGAATTGCCAAAAATGGGTCGAGATAATGAACCTTTTCATTTCCTCTGGCGCCGACACTGAAGCTACATTCAAGATGAAGTTCCATAGTCGCGCCAATGTGGGCATGGGTTTGACTTCAGCACCCCTAATCAAGGAGATAACTCCTGAAGGCACCCTCCTCGACAATCTTAGGTGCCAGCGGCTTTACGAAAGCCAGTTCAAGCAGCTCCTGGAACTCGTACGACGTAAAAGGGGTAAATCATCCCAAAATGCGAGTCGACCACTGAGCACTTCGGGAACCACCCCAGGATCACCTAAAATACCTTTCTTGAAAGGAGGACCAAGTCGGTCTCACACAATGCAATCCATAGACTGCGATATTGAGCTGCAATCCCCAGTGAAGTCTGTACGGGGGTTATCTGCACTAGTACATAATCTCTCCTTCTCTAAGAAGCTCTCCTGAACGTATGTCGTTATTTTTCGTTGCTTTTGCTGAGGAACGGACAACCACCACTTAAAGGAGGGTTCAAAATGATACATTACACGATGTTGTATATTGAGTAAATACGGGTGTGGCGGATGCTTTTGGTAGGCAACGGACATCATTGATAGTCTTGGGCTTCGAAAATGGAAATTCTTACAGAGATGAGATGGAGTTTAACCCTTAAAATTTGTCCTCTGTCTTCAAATGGTCTCCAAATCACTCCAAAGTCTGGTCCGTATTGTGCTAGCTCCTACACTAAGAGTGCAATATACCAGCAGAAAGCAAATCCAAATCATGCCCTCAAGCTCTGAAGGACAACTGTTGCCTTTTTCTCGCCTCAGGTATTCAAAAGATCGACGTCTGGAACGCATTTTATTATGGCAGCAGCAGTCCTCGAAACAATAAAATGAGTAGCTGGTCTTTGAAGTGTTCGGAATTCGTTTCGCAGTGGCTGTTCGGGGCTCATCTGGGCCTGGCTCCACAGTATATTTGCCATGTCTTTCGCCCCTGGCAACCTACCTATCGCGCACCCAGGACAAACCCTCGTTACCTTACGCCACACACTATTAACTGATCCAGAAGAGACTCTAAGAGCCATCGCCTAGTTTGCGAATCTTTTATGAGGGTCCCTACGTCTAAACTTCGCAACGGAGTACTACTCTACTTTCAATCTCGCTTAGCTTTGTGGATCCTGGAGAATCAAAATACTCAATGAAAATCATTTTTGAATTTTGTCCTCGATTTATTTTATTTAGCTTTGTTTCCTTATTCAGAATAAAGAGTAGCCTTGGCATTCTTAATTGTACAGTGACGCGCAACAGCTATTAGCCGAATCCACTTTAAATAGCGCGTTTTTACGCGTCAAGCTTCCTCCCTCCTATACAAAAAACATCAAAATGCCAATCCAACGCACTGCCCTGGGCATCATTTCTGGGAATAAGGATCCTAGGCAGCAAATCTCTTCATATGCTAGAGGGAAGGTTATGAGCTGTCACGGTCGCAATGTTCACTTGATGCAAACACTGGGTGTGCGAGTTGATCTTGGATAATCAAGAAGTAGGTGTATTACGTACGATCAAAGACAGTAACTAAGTATAGGTAAAGATACTATTTTAAGTTAAGCACAAAGCTCTTATTTAATGGCAGACGTGCTAATCTTATATAAAACCCTTCGTACTTTAATATCGCCGGACCTTAGTGTGTGTGTGTGTGTGTGTTTATTTAACGTCCGTGCGGAGCACGTGATCTAGTCACGTGTCCTGTAAGGCCCCAGAGGGGCAAAGGACGCCCGGGGGGGGGGGGGGGGG